>CM061280.1:133108973-133113973 GCA_030848825.1 Tadarida brasiliensis | reverse complement strand
GGCCTAACCCTGCCCAACCCCCAAGGTGATGGTGTTCAGATGCAGGACCTTTGGGAGGTGACGAGGGTTAGATGAAGTCATGAGGCTGAGGCCCTCATGAATGGGATTAGTGGCCTTAAAAAAAACACCCTAAAGAACGTCTTCCTAACTTCCACCTTACAAAGACATGGCAAGAAGGTCCTTACCAGACACTGACTATGCTGGTGCCTTAATCTTGGACTTCCAGCCTCCATAACTGTGAGAAATAGATATCTCTTGTCTTACCCCCCACCCCAGTCTGTGGTGCTTTGTCACCCGAAGCAAGACAATGTACTTCCTCCTCAATGCTTGCCTATTATGGTCTTGGATCTACAAAAGACATGTGCTAGTGTAATAGAAATACTACCACCCCAGTGGGACCGTGGACCTGTATAAGAACTCTTGTCCACCAAGGTGCCCCCGCGGCCCACTCAAAGTGTGCAGTCTTTGAAAGGCTATCCATGGAAAGGCATGACGGCGATGTGTCTGCTCTTGAAGTTCAACCATCTCAATGTGTGCATTCAGAAGGAAGTCTTTTCTTTTCTTCAATTTATTTTTCGTTATTGATTTTAGAGACAGAGGAAGGGAGAGGGAGAGAGAGATAGAAACATTGACGAGAGAGAACATGGATGGGCCCCCTCCTGCATACCCCCCACTGAGGATCGGGCCCACAACCTGGGCATGTGCCCTGACCGGGAATCGAACCGGAACCTCTTGGTGACTGGGTCAACACTCAACCAGTGAGCCACACCAGCCCGACCAGACGGAAGTCTTAAAAATGTTTGCCGGGTCGGTGCCCAGCTTCCATCTCCTGCCCTTGACTAGACTTCCTTTGAGGAACATAGACTTACTGACACCTCAGCACTCAGAAGTCAGGGCCCTCTGATCCGTTTTCTTGAGCAGAGGGGATGACCTCTTTACACCACCCACAGAGCAACTGGTAATCAAATCAGACAGCTGGGATCAAGTCACCCCCTGCCCCTGCCTGCTGTTTTTTTGTTTTGTTTATTCATTCGTTTTTGCCTGGGTGGCTGAGAATACACTATTCACCCTCCCTAAAATCAGCCTTTTCTTTTTCTTTTTCATTATTTATTGTAGACACTATTGCAGATACCCCCATTCTCTCACCCTTTACCTCCCTCTGGCCACCCCTACACTGTTGTCTGTGTCCATGGGCTATGCATATATGTTCGTTGGCTAATCCCTTCACCTTCTTTCCTCCAGTCCCCTGCAGACCCTCCCCTCTGACTGCCGTCAGTCTGTTCCATGAATCCATGCCTCTGTTCCATGAATCCATGCCTCTGTTCCTATTTTGTTGACCAGTTTATTTTGTTCATTAGATTCCACATATAACTGGGATCGTATGGTATTTGTCTTTCTCCGACTGACTTATTTCACGTAACGTAATACTGTCCCGATCCCCTCATGCTGTCGCAAACGGTAAGATTTTCTCCTTTTGTACAGCTGCATAGTATTCCATTGTGGAAATGGACCACGGCTTTTTTTGATGAAATGTGAAATGATTTCCCCCGCCCCCCCTCACAGCTGTTGCAACATCAGGGAGCAGACAATGGCATCTGCCATCAACACAGGATCTGGTGAACCAGCAGGCAATTATTTTTACTGAATACTTGTGGCTTTCATTCTTTTATCCAATTTTGCCCCGAGGTAGGATCTCTGGGGATATAGTGTCTGTTTCGTCTAGCAGCTGCAGTTCCTAGGGCTTCTGACTCTTCAAGGAGAGTTGAATATTCTGAGGGACCCCGTGGATGACCACGGAATTACGTGGCCCGTTGCTTAATGGGGCTTGTAACTGTTCCCTCTGAGTTCCTCACTGTTGTCCAGCCTGCACGATCGGAGGGGCGGAGGAAGGGCTTGCTCCTGAATATTCCAGAATGACTGGAGAGAGAAGGGGAAAGAATCAACACAGGAAATGTCGACTTTCATAGCTGGAAAAGCCCTGGGGAGATCTATTTGCTCGCGGGCTGTATCTTTCTTTGAGCAGAAACAGACTGTCAGGAATGTTCCACGGGAAGCCTGTCCCCGGTCTGTCTAGGGAAAATGTTTAACAGCAACAGGGGCTCCTGGTATTTTTGCTCTGGCTTGTCCTGCACACCACAGTCGGTCCACGTCTCCTGTTTCTCTGTGTGCTCTAAAATGCTTTCAGATTTTGTCGTCAGCATATTTTAAACATTGTTGACCGCACACGAGTTAAGTCTGGTTTTCGTGCCCAAAGGTTGCCGACCGCTCACGAGTGAATGCGTGTTTGCACTTACATTAGCTGTTTCAATTTTTGAAACTCAGGGTGCTATAGGATTGTTGTATTTGTGACTCTTCGCCCTGAGGGTCGAAGTTTGAAAAACAGCACACGTTCTGTATTCCTGAAGTAGCGAAGGATGGACATCTGCTGGTTCACATGGGTGCAGCTCAGAACCCAACACTGTTCTGGTCCTTCTAAAAAAGCTCCTTCCATTGATCCACCTTTTAGGCTTTCGGGGAAACTAAAAGACCATGCTTTAGAAAAAATAGTCACTGGTATAAAAAAAATCCAACTAGAAGGTGTAAAGTGTGTGTTTCAAAAGGGAATGGCTACAGAGTATACCACACCAAAGCAGTTACTAAAATGTATAATATGTATAAAATATAATATGTAGCAGATGTGTACAAAGTTTCATTTAAATGCATTATGTATAAGTAAAGGATCCTGAAGTTTATGTAGATTGTTGCACTTCCATACGCAATTACGGAAACATAGCCGCTGACGTGAGATAACTTCTGCGTAAAATTGACGTGTTAAAATGGAACAGCATGAAAAAAAAAATGAAGAGTGAGGGGTCCATGTCCCAGCGGCGCTGCGATGTGCCCAGCGCAGAGGAATTCTTTCTGCAAAGTCGGGGGCAGAAAACGACGCTGGGACTGAAGGAGAGCGACCGAGCGAAAAAGCGGGGTGCACAGACGGGGACTTCGTGGGACCCACTGTGGGGGACACACTGGAAGGGGTTTCTGGGTAAAATGGAAGCTATCCACCCATCGATGCCTTTTATCTGAGCCAGAAGTATCTATGACAAGCAAGGCCACGGACATGTGCTTCTCCGCTCAGAGTGTCCGCGTCCCACGTGGTAGAAAACCGAGGGCAGACGGCGGTGGGAAAGGAGGTGTCCGTCCCTTCAGAGACCCCAGCTCTGCCTGGGGACTTGGCAGACACCGACACCCGTCTTGCTTTTCACGCCGAAAATCGCGCAAGATCTCCGTGTCGACGGGAACATATTCGTTTCGGGAGGATGTCCCAAGAAAGGTGTACAGTTGACATTCGCTATAGAGTCAGACTATTTTATTTATTTATTTTTTTTTACTGCATTTTGTTCTGTGTCCATGCTGACTGACTTCACACAAGGAAACTGCCTGTAGGAATAAAATCGAGCAGCTTCTCGGGGATGTCCCAAGCCACTCCAGGAACAGGAAGGGAAGCGTGTCATAAAAGTCTACTTCGGGGCTCCGAAGGCTGGGGACACCTAGCTTTATCAGTGGGTCTCAAAATCAAATATCCTGGGGGGATACCTCTTCCCCATGGGTGCATTCAGGGACGCCAGGTAGGACATTTATACTCTGGGGCATTGCTCTTTATTGAACTAGAAGGAGAGGCCTCATAAGGAGACGAGGTGACTTAGGTGAACTAGAAAGAGACAAGCTGGGATAAAGTCCTGTGTCCGGTGACCTTCGAGTCCCCTGCCCTTCGGGGAAGAGAAGCACAGGCATTTCCCTGTGTGTAAACGCAGGTGTGTGTAAGCGGAATGGCGTGGACACTCACTGAAACCTGAACGCAATTCGAAGAAGGAGCCACATGCTGGTTGAGCGTGTCAGTAAAACTTTCTGCTGAATGCACGGGAAGAAATAACACACCGCTTCCCACCATGCAGTAAACGAAGGTAAATGAAGCTCCTACCCCTCGTGCTCTGCGTCTCACGAGAAGGAAATAACGAAGACAAGATGAAGTAGAAACTCCCTTCAGACGTTCATATTACCTGCGTGAGTGTCCTGGGGCTGCCGTGACAAATGACCGCAGACTGGGGGCTTAAAACAAGAGACATGCGCCCTCCCCGTCCTGGAGACCAGACGTCTGAGATCAGGTGTCCCAGGGCCGCGCTCCCTCCGAGGCTCCAGGGAGGGTCCTTCCTGCCTCTTCCAGCTCCTGGGCTCCAGGCGTCCCTGGGCGGGTGGCCCGTCCCTCCCATCTCTCCTCCGTCTCCACGGGGTTTTCCTCGGTGTCTGTGTCTCCTCCTCTGTCTCTTACAAGGACCTGTCATTGGATGGAGGGCCACCTGACCCAGGACGGCCTCAGCTCAGATCCTTCATGAACCCTGTCTGCAGAGACCCTGTTTCCAGATAAAGTCCCATCCACAGATACCGCGAGTTGAGAATTCTATATACGTTTTGGGAGACAAAATTCAACCCAAAACATCTTGCCCCTTTCCTCCTTCCAGCCAGACTCTCACCCTTGATCATCACTTCTTCTGATGTGCATTCGGATACCTGCTCAGAGGACACCACAGTCTGCAGGCCCTCGGGCTCTCCACGCGGGAATACACGACCCCACGGTCCGTGTGCTGCCTGGCTTCTTATGAATGCATGTGTGCTGATGGCCAGGAATGACAAACAGCCCTGTCCGCTCCTTCTCTTTAGCCCTGAGAGACACATTTCAGACGTCTGACCTGCAGGAATGTAGGAGACAAGTCAGTGTTCAGCCATGTCACAGTATCCAAAGCAAACTCATACCAGGCTCTGTGAGAATAGGTCACATCCAGGACATTTATCATCCTTCTCAGCTCCACCCTTCCCTCGTATTCTAATTCCAGAACATTTTCATCATCCCCATTCAGCAGTTACTCTTCATTCTTCCCTCTCTGTGTCCAGGCCCACGGCAACCACGAATCTGCTGTCTCCGAGGACTCACCTATTTGGAATCATAGCATATGTGACCTTGT
>CM061280.1:132946473-133103973 GCA_030848825.1 Tadarida brasiliensis | reverse complement strand
TATTCGGGCAGATACCAGTCACCAGAGAGTTCGTGGTTTCAGATTGTTAACATATAATTTGTTTCTGAGATTCCACATGGTACCCTGGAATTGGGGGAGACTCTCTTTTGGGGTTTAGCTTTGGCTTAGAACTAAAAAAAAAAAAAATGATGATGACCCGTCAAAGGCGTCTTTCTCAATACTGTTTACTTTGAAAGAGGTTTGAGGTTTCTTTTTGGCCCGTAATTTCTCCTGCATTCAATTAAAGGGTTGTGAAAGCAAGTATCTATTAAAGAAACCTAAGAAAATAACATGAAAAGTGTCGATGTACCAGATAGGCCCGCAAACGGGGTTCTGGGGTGAACGGATGTCATGGATAGACTGCTTGGTAAGAGCTTCTTAATATAAAATTGGAACCTTGTAATTTTAGCGTATATGGTAATGTGTAGAAGGCTTTGCCATAAGAAAGACCGTAATATAGGGATCTGAGAAATCCTCTGAGAACTTCTAAGGCTTCATGTGCCGATGAATCACCCAGGGACCTCGTTACAAGGGGATTCGGGATCAGCAGCTGCCCTGCGGGGTCCGAGATGCAGGTAACTGACATGCTGTGTGTGTCCATGGATGACACTCTGAGCAGCAGGACCACTGAGCCAGAATCTCCAGGAGCAGAAGGTGCCCTTACGTTCTCCAGGTAACGCTAAGACGCTGTCAGAGTTGAAAACCCTAGATTTACAGAGACGCCTGCCTGGGTTTTGCAAAGAGGAGACGTACATTGAGTGGCCTTGGGACTTACAACCTTCTGTTCACATCACAACAAAAGGGGACCACGGAAATGACAGCCCACCTCCCCGGCCCCCGAGTTCTGGCCTCTGAGTCTCCGCCACCCTTCCGTCCTCGATCTGATGAACTTGGGTTGATGTAAAAACTTAGGTGCCCGTCACTGAGGAGCTGCGAATGGGAGGGGAGGGAATTCAACCACAGCACAGTCTTCCTGTTTCTCCTTGGTGTCGATGGAGTTTGCCAAACAAGAAGGGGTCATTTGTCATCCCCGATGACAGGTGGAGGCAGTGGGGAGCGTGGAGGAGGAGAGAAGACAGATAGATGGATGGTGACAACATAAAGTTTTGGACAGAGATACACCAGGCTCCAGCCTACACCAGAGACACGCTTCCAAAGCCATGAGGTCCGTGGGGAGGACGCACCATTTCTTCTACCTCGATGACTATTTTCCACGTACCCATTCCACTTCATCAACATGTGTGTGTGTGTGTGTGTGTGTGTGTGTGTGTGTGTGTGTGTGTTTAAGGAATTTCCTGAAGAGCCATTGGAAATCACCCTGGCTGAAATTGTCCTGGCAGCAACGAGAGCAGATCAGCTTGAGGTTTCTTCCTCACGAGGGCTCCTCCCAGAGACACACGATGTCTCAGCACTCGGAGTCGGGGAGTATGGGACAGCTGGGGATGAAGAGAATCAAGCAGATGGCTTCGGCTCAGGCTGCCCCTTCCCGACGCAGCCGTGCAGTCCAAAACCCTGTACTTCTAGAAACAAAGGGTGTTTTTTTTTTTCACAGTGACGAGGGCTTCGGGGGAACATGAGAAACCGATTCGTAGAGATTCTCCTGTGGAGAAATTTCCCATTGAGAAGCGTCCTTTGGCCCCTGACAGGAACCCCCAATGCAACGTACCTCGAGCTATGCCAAGGATCCAGAACGGAGTGGGGAGCTCAGCTGTTGCCCCCGACGGCCACAGTCCTGATTTATGTTGGAACAAAGGGTTGGGGTTCCTCCTCACCCACAATAAG
Organism: Tadarida brasiliensis; assembly: GCA_030848825.1. Lineage (NCBI taxonomy): Eukaryota > Metazoa > Chordata > Mammalia > Chiroptera > Molossidae > Tadarida > Tadarida brasiliensis. The sequence continues at coordinate 133,102,191 of CM061280.1, read as the reverse complement.
CTCTTCCTTCTTCCATGGGTCATCGCCTTTCTTCAGTGATATTCTTCTGCTCAAAGGGAGAATAAATATAAAAAGGAGAAAGAATTGGAGCAAAGAGTTTCTGTTTCACACACACAAAAAAATCCCCGTTTATTTATATTCTGAAAGAACTCCAAGATCCCGATGCGAGCAGACGAGGGGAAAACCACATAGAATGATTATGCTGGGCCCTGAAATGCTCCGTAGTGTAGCCTTCTGGTTAAGACGTCAGGGGTAGAAGCCAAAACACAAGTCCAGACTCCAGCTCCCACTTGGGGAATCACAAGCGTCCTGATTCACAGGGTTCAGAAAGAGGGTGTCTATGAAATAATTAGCCCACAGGCAGCATTTAGTAAATATTGTCAAGATGGTTTTGCATACCTCTGTTTCTTCACAACAGAGAAGCCGATCCATGGCGGTATTATATATTTATTTTTCACTCATGGGACACAAGTTTCTCTTTCTTTGACTTCTTACTCTTCAAGACATGCTACCTCCAGACAAGATATTAAAGCCATCAGGTCACTTAAGATTTGTGTGCAGAGGAAATAGGGCCATTAGGATGTAGAAATGTCCCTTGAGGCAATGAAGTGTAACGTGTGTAAAAAAAAAATAATAATAATTCCCAGCAGTATGAAGACTAAGCAATAATGATTAATGATAATCCATGGCTCTGGCCAAAAACAATGATGTCAGCAAGTCGCGTGTTAGGTAAATAAAGTGTAGGAGGTTCTCATTCAAATGCATTCAACACATCCTCTGGAATCCAAGAAGCAACTCGAGTGATGGAAGTCATTTTCCTTGTTGTAAAACAGCAGAGTTGTCAAAGATTCTTGATAGATGACTCCAGCCCACTGTATCTGCAAGAACACGCTGACCCCTTGCCAGCTCTAACTCACTGTCTAGACAAGGAGATAATGTGCTGATTAGACCCAAGTGTGGAATCTTTGTGCTGATGCCAGCTACAAGCGTAAGACACCCGATTATGCCCCCGCATCTCGGCTCCTGTAACCTGACGGAGAGTGGCCTCCTTTGAAGCTAAGACAGCCTTCCGCCGCAGTGATATCTCACACGCCATCTGAGATGGCCCAGCTCCCAAACTTTGAGTTCTGTGTCTGTGCGTGTTGCCCTATTGGCTTGCTCTGATGGTCTGGCTTGAAGAAACTCTTCAAAGTAGATGAGTCTAGGGGTGTATTTTCAAAACAAATGTAAACATAGGCAAGGTTTGAGCTAATGGACTCAACGCACGTTACTGGGATGCTCTCAAAACACTGTCTCTTCATGTTCGGTTTTTCCTGTGTTTCAAAAGGACCCAAGACATAGGAGTTTCTGCCACCTTGATCAAAGGAGTAACCTTTCCTGTTCACCTTCATGGAAGCTGGGTTTCAGATCTATGTCCAAGGACTAGGATTGACCTCCAGGAACACATACAGTAAACCTTCAGGATTACTCTTAAATCCTTGAAGTAACGGGACATTGGCTATTACTACCGTGTCTTCAATAAACATTTCTTACACGTAACTCACGAACGGAGGTCTTATTGCTGTAGAGAAGGGAGAGGCACAAAGTATATTAATCTCTAAACATTGCCGCTCATTGCCATGGACTCCCTGTGCTAAGCCTTCAAAACTCAGTAAGCTATCATGGTTTGGAAATCAAAAGATGACAAAGAGGAGGGAAAATACGTAAACCAAATACTTTCACATAAGCTGTTATGGCCGTCACCATTGTTGTGAAGGTCTGAGAAGAGGAACATCATGCCGGACAGGTGTGCAGACGAGACGGGCAGGTTTGACCAGTGCAAGGGCTCGTTAGTGTCCTGGGGCTGCCATAACCAGGCTCAGGCTGGGGGCTTAAAGAACACACATTTATTTCTCCGAGTCCTGGAGGCTGGAAGTCCAAGATCAAAGTGTGGGCAGCTTGGTTTCTCCTAAGTCCCTTTTCTTTGGGTGGAGACAACCGTCTTCTCCCTGTGTCCCCACCGGTTCATCCCTCTGTGAGTCTGTGTCCTCATCTCCTCTTCTTAGGAGGAGCCCAGTCCTACCGGATCAGGGCCACCCTAGTGACCTCTTTTTACCTTAATCAGCTCTTTAAAGACTCATCTCCAAACACAGTCGCATTTTCTCATCCTGGTGGTTAGGACCGCAACCTATGAATCTTGGGGGAGCGGACACCATTTATCCCATAACCATGGATGAAGGGAAACCACATTTTCGTCTTCTATTAACCCTTTTCAATGTGTTCAATTGGAGAAGTCTTACCCTGTTGCCGTATAAAAAAACTCGATGGGTCCTAAACATAGCTTTGTGTCTGTTCACTCTTAAGTAACAACAGACAGTCCAACGATCCCTTTATATCACAAAATACAGGCTCAAGCGGGAAAACAATGAAAAGCATTTCATGCACACGATGAATGCCAGTTGAGACCTTCCTCCCGTTCAGCACGATCTGTAACGGATGCCTCCCCGTCTCAGGGAAACCATGTCACTGGGCCAAAGAGCCCTTCGTTTCTCATCGCTTATTGTTCTTCTAGAGCTGGGGAGGATGAGGACAGAGAGAAAAAGGGGCAATGCGGGGAAAGCACTTACGGAGCCGGCTTATGTCTCCACCCTCTGCTTTCTTTCCACCTTCTAACCAGGCATGCGAAGCTGAATCTTTTGTGAGAAGCTGTGCAGTAACGGGTTCACTCAGCAGGCTCCAGGTGTCCGGACCCCACGCATTCCGCACAAAGGTTTGGCTGCTGTTCACCTATTATTAGTAGGTAAGGTCTTTAAAGAGCTAATTATGGTAGAATAAGTCATTAGGGGGGACTCTCCTCCACTATGATCCCTGTCCTTCTAAGAAGAGATGAAGACACAGACGTGCAAAGAGGGACCTCCACGTGAGGACAGAGGGAAGAGATGGCCATCTACACGCCAAGGAGAGAGGCCTCAGGAGGTGCCAGCCCTGCGACACCTTGATCTCAGACTTCCAGCCTCCAGGACTGGTAAATGAAGACACACATGGAAGCTGGGTTTCAGACCTATGTCCAAGGACTAAGATCAGTTGCTCACAGAATTAAGCTCCTTGAACTATGACTGTGGCTTTATACGGTCTCATCATTTAATCCCCATAACCCTCGATTGACCTCCACAAGCATATACAGTCATATCATTAAAATAAGTCCGGCATGAGTCAGCACCCCACGGAGCCAGCCCTGATCCGGGGGATTTTGGGGACTGACTTCCTGGCTTGATAAGAAGTTTTCCCAGGTCAACACAGTCTCTGCACTGAGTTGTCAGATCTTGTAACTTCATGGGGTAAAATCTCCTGGGTTTTTGTTGGGTTGTTTTTGAGTTTCACAGTTTTGTATTTAAAGGAGATCCATCCCAGAAGAGATGGAGGGATAAAACAGAACGAGCTGTCTGTTAGTTGAACGCAAAGTCATTCTCTAAGAGTGGAAACTGGATGGAGAGAGAAGAAACGTCAGCAGAGAGCGTAGGAGGTAGAGAGAGGGAAGAGAAAGGGACAGAGGGGAATGTGAAGTCTACAGAGGAGAGAAAGCATGACAGGGAAGGGACAGAAGGGCAGGGAGGAGCTTTCTGGTGGCTTGGACTACAGATTTTCTGTTCCTGCTGCCAGAGTTCTTAGTTTCCACAGCCCATCCCAGGAGCTTCTGATTTTCTCTCTTCCACACTTTATCCAGCGTGAGAGGCCAGTTTCCCCTCCAGAAATTTGCTCCTTCCAGCAGTGGCCAGATTTTCGCCCGCAACATTTCCTGTGGCCTCCGACAGACCAAGAGACCATGATGTAAAAATCTCATCTTCTTCGGATTCTTTCAGGGAAGAAGAATAGATCACTTCCTTCTTGGAGTTTTCCTGGCTGATGATGGATGCCAGCTCCTCACCTCCCCCTCCCTGGACTACGCTGTCTGTCTCCTTTCCCCCCAGGAGGACTGGCAGCTGACCACACAATGACCACACAGGAGGGTGTCCAGAAACATCTGGACGAGAGGTCCTTCAAAACAGTCCAGCCTTGTCAGCAGGCTAGGAGTGGAAATCCCATTTTCAGGTCAGCCCATGTGCAGAGAATTGCTGAGGCAGGCAGCTCCATCCAGGAAAACAAAATAGTTTCCCATTGAACAGATGTGTTTAGGGCAGCAAGGCCTGTCCTTCTGACTTCTTCTCAAATATATCAGACCTTTTGACTGTCATTGTGAACACACATTTTTCTGGAATGGTCTTCTGATTTGCGTAAACTTGGTAACTTTGGGAAATCTCACACACACACACACACACACACACACACACTGCCTTTTGACCATTAACTATGCTATTAAATGGAAGATAATCTGTTTTTGCATATTAATGGTTTCAATCCCCGGCTTTAGGAAACATATCTCAAGGAAAATATCTGTGCTCCATCAGTGAAACATAACTCACAAGTTCTTGCTGGATTGAAATCCTATGTAGTGGCAAGAGAAATAATAGGAAACAGATAGGTTTCTCCTAGTGCTACAACATTATATGTAGATAATATAAGATATAAGATGAAATAAGTATAGTTAAACGAGTACAGTGGACAGTGTTCTTCCAGTTGTGTATTCTCAGTTCTATTTCTTTACCCTCTTCACTCTTTTTATTTTTATTTGTTTTTGGCATAGCATGACTGACTTTATTTTTCTATTACAGTTGACAGTCAATATTATTTTACATTAGTTTCAGGTGTACAGTATAACAGGTGCCTTCATTTTATTATTTATTTATTTCTGTATTTATTTATTCACTGGTTGACTTATTTATGCATTCATTGGTTAACTTATTTATGCCTTCATTGGTTGATTTAGTTATCCATTCCTTGGTTGACTTAGTTATGCATTCCTTGGATGACTTAGTTATGCATTCATTGGTTGACTTAGTTATGCATTTGTTGGTTGACTTAGTTATGCATTTGTTGGTTGACTTAGTTATGCATTCGTTGGTTGACTTAGTTATGCATTCGTTGGTTGACTTAGTTATGCATTCATTGGTTGACTTAGTCATGCATTCATTGGTTGACTTAGTCATGCCTTCATTGGTTGACTTAGTTATGCCTTCATTGGTTGACTTAGTTATGCATTCATTGGTTGACTTAGTTATGCATTCATTGGTTGACTTAGTTATGCATTCCTTGGATGACTTCGTTATGCACTTATTGGTTGACTCTTGTATGTGCCCTGACCGGAGATTGAACCCACATCCTTGGTGTATTGGGAGGACACTCAAACTAACTGAGATACTGGGCCCAGGGCCCATCTCCTTCATTCTTAAACATAATATGAAATGTATCCTTGCCGTTGTCCTCCATAGCTCTCAGTGAGCTCATGATAACTCCATCAATACCTCCTAACTCACAGGATGAATTTTGACCTTCACTGTCCTTCACAAGGCAGTTGAATGGTGGAGCTCCTCAAGATTCTGACCTAGTCTGTCATCTCCTATTCTACTCACTGAGTTTGAGTTTTCTGATTGGATACCCTTGTTTTCTTTCTCTACACCTGTCATTACAAACATAGATTTCCAACCCAGATGTTGTCTAGACACTCCAGACTTCTGTATTTAATTTCATCTCCAACATTTTCTCTCTGATATCTTAAAGGTCATCGAACTCATCAAGACCAGAAACCAAACTTCTGACCCAGCTTTGCTGGTCTCCTTCCACAAGACAGGAACCTAGGAGTCTTTCTTCCCCTGTGTCTAATCCTTGGCCAACCCTAATGGGTGGTTGTCACCGTCAGTCTAGTGGAAACTACCATTGACTTTCACCCAGACACTTTATCTGCTTCCTGAGGTTAAACTGGGGTCTTCTCCGATTCACAGACTCCAATCTGCAGTCACAGTGGCCTTTCCAAACTTCCCGTATACTCAAGGAAGGCCTGCCTCCTTACACCTTTCAAGGGTTTGCCCTTGGTCTCACAAGAAATGACATCCGTGGCATAGTCCGTGAGACTCTATGCCCTGGCTTTCCAGTCCTCCATGACTTTATTTCTCACCTCTCTCCTTTCCATCCACTCTCCCACCCCATGGCTCCTCTCCACTTTCATCTCTATCTGCTGGACACCCTTGGATGTAGTGTGTCTTCCATGGAGACCCTGAACCAAAGACCATCTATTTGTGACCTCCCAGACCAACTCATTTCCTCCATGATGCATTCTCTCAGTGTGGCATTTATTTCCATCATACCATCAAACACAGTCTGTCATTACACAACTGTTTGTCTGAATTTTTTATTATTGTCTGCTTCTGGAAGAAGATGAGTTCCACCGGCATGCTTGTTTAGTTGTGTCCATTCCTTCCTCTCCATCATATAACTCATGTCTGTCATGAAGCAGGCTCACCGCACACACCCGTGAACCAATGCAGATGGTCCTGCCGTGCTGAACTGTTGAAAGGGTTAGCTACCAGCAAGCTTGTCTTTAACGAGAACGTTAAACAGGAAACTCTATACCCCAGGAGATGCCGCTCTGGCTCCTGAAATACAGAGGGTGGACTTGAGTAGCTCACCCAGCACAGTTTTTCACTCAGTCTGAAAATGTTCCTTATTTGGCTCACGGGAACGAATTTCACTCAATAATGTTCCACCGCATAGGTGTGTTTCACTTCTAAAACCTTGAAATTCTGAACGTAAGGACTCTTCCCAATGCATTGCTTGTCTCCAATCCTATTCATTCTAATAATTTCTTTATTCAGTTATGACCACAGGCTGCACAGCATGCTAGGGACTGTTTTATCCAGCTGTCAAGACTAAAGTGCAAGCGACCCTAGTGGGCAGCTAGTGAACAGTAAATACCATTCTTTCTCCCCTCGGAAGAAATAATTAATTTCAGGATACTTTGATCAACCCTTGCCTTCTGGTTGCAACCCTAAGCCACCTGTTCCTCCTATTTTATTTATTTTTTGTTGTTGTGGTGGTGATGCCAGTGTTTTAGAGACAAAGGACATGAAAAAAGAGGAGGCATGTTGATGTGTACTTGCTCATGGAACTCCATCCACTTTAGGAGAAATGTGTGTCTCTGCATTTGGTCTGGGTATAAGTCCATAGACAACATCTCACACCTTAGGAAACACAGCTATGAACATCATTTGTATACAGACCTCATGATGAGTCCTAGGTATACAGAATCTTAGTGTCTAAAGCCCAACAAGATCCAAAGATGTTAAAAAATATATTTCTCAAGAGTTGAAGTCAACTAGGCTGTACATTGTTGCTCAATCTGGTGGGCATGAAAGACACTGTCTGCAATTCCAACTGGGTCTCTGGTGAGCAGAACAGGGATAGGAAGGCATCTGGGCTATTGACCCACAGAGGTATAAGGGAGGCCGAGAACCCAGTATCCAGGATGTAACACAGCTGATTGAAAATAGTTTTTAAAAAATAATTTTTCTTTATTGATTTCAGAGGGAGAAAGAGAGAGATAAAGATATCGATGAGAGAGAACATCCATTGGCCGCCTCCTGCATGCCCCTCACTAGGGATTTGGCCCACAACCTGGGTATGTGCCTGGACCAGGAATTGAACTGGCGACTTCTTGGTGCATGGGTCAACGCTCAACCACTGAGCCATACCAGCCTGGTAGCTTCATTGAAAAGGTTTAAGATGAAAGAAAAAAAAAAAAAACTAATTGAAAAGCTCAATATTTTCTTCCATTTCTAAGGTCATTACAAATGCAGAAAACATTTTAATTTGCATGGGGCAAATTACCTTTTTTTTTTTTTTTTACAGCAGTTCTAGAGGTTTCTCACGTACCCCCTGTCCCCTGGCACAGACATGTTCTCCCAAGTTGTCAACATCCTCACCAGAGTGAGGCGTTTATCACCAATGAAGCTACATCGTTATGCCCAGAGTCTATCGTTTACATGAGACTTCACTCTTGAACACAACAGTCTTTGGGTGGCAGAAGTGTATAATGACTAGTACTCCCTGCCCCCCCTAAAGTAGCTTTTTAATTAAAAATAAAAACAAAAACATGTGTTTGTTTTCAAATTTCCAAGAAGCTTGCACGTGAATTGAGATAAAACACCAGATTCCACTTGGGTCTCTAGATACATAGGTATGCCTTTAGCCATATTTCACTGGGCGACTGGAGATGCTCCAGGGACATGGAGCAACACTTATTATAAAGATCTCACGCCCGGCCGGTGTGGCTCAGTGGTTGAGCATTGACCCATGCACCAAGAGGTCGCCAGTTCGATTTCCAGTCAGGGCACACGCCCAGGTTGTGGGCCTGATCCCCAGTGGGGGGCGTGCAGGAGACAGCCAATCGATGTTCTCTCTCATCCATGTTTCTATCTCTCTCTCCCTCTCGCTTCCTCTCTCTCTAAAGTCAATAAAGACAAAAAATTTTTTAAAAAAGTTCTCAGGGTGAAGGCAAGTGTCTCTCTGAAAATTCAGACCCTTCCGAGTACACAGAAGCAGGCGTGTACGAAATTGTTTTCCTACTGAATGAGTGGTTAATACCCGGATCAGAGACTTCCAAACACTGGAACCATTGGGAGAACTTTAACGACACGGATGTCCAAGAGAGAGCACAGACATTAGCCATATTGCTGTAATCAATCCTTAATTGATCTGGGATCCATGCTGGGCATTAGGAGTTTGGAGAGGTCCTCACACCGTCTTTCTGTGCGGGAAAATGTGCAGCCCTGTAGTTTGTAAGAAAGACAGATGAGATAGACCAACAGAAGCTCTGTCATTCACGGGGCACCAGTGTGCGGGAGCCTGTATGTCGTTAAGTCACTGATGGCTCGCTGTCCCCTGCGGTGAGAGTATTTACCCCACAGAAATGTGCAAATGATTCCCACATTGAGTTTGACTTCATATATTGAGTTTGGCTGGAGCCAGATCTCCAGGCAACTTGCCTCATAGACTCACTTGGATCCTTCTACGCAGACGGGACAAAGAACCTAAAGGAGTGACCCTGGGGGAGGGGGAGTTGAGACCTTGCGTTGTTGGGTCGCGTAGGGAGAAGTCAGAAGGCAAGGGACAGTTTTCATCCGCATCAGGCCACCCGTATCCCCGGAGGTTTGCCCCTAACACGGAATCATCTGACGTTCATCTCAAACGTTCCATAACCGGTTGTGCAAATGGGTAGAAGTCACTCATTACAAGGGCAGAATACGGAAGTGCTACAATTCTGCACCTTTCTGTTCAGTGTTCACCCTCAAAACCAAACGGAGGGTGCACTCACCAAGCTTCTAATTAGACACAGATGAAAAAGACCCAAGAAGAGATGTACAGTACGTGTGCTCATGTGTACACATGCATCTGCAGTGCATAGCCGTCCCTCACATCAGAGACGCTTATACCGTTTTCCCTGTACAAGAAAATGTCAAGTTTGTGTATGTAGAGAACAGCAGCCCGTTGAACTTGATAGCGCCATTTCCCACCAACATTTCTCCTGACAGTTAGCATACAGCGCCTGCCTCCTCTCGCGGAGAGTGCCTTTCCAGTCCTTGTGGGTGAGGTGGGCGGGAGCCAAGTCGTTTCATCTTTGTCAAAGAGGAATTTCTTTTTTCCACCCAGACATTAAACCATGAAAATCAACCGTTTTGGAACACTGTGCTTGCTCTTAAGGCAGGATGACGTTTATTTATTTTCGATTTGCAGTGTTGTAGTAGGGAATTTTTCCTGACAGCCCAAAGGACCAAGGAAAAGACTGGCACACCGACTGGCACACCGACTGGCACAGCGTAGCGATAAATGTGGTAACTAAAGGAGTGAGTGAGTTCAGTTGATGTAAATGAATAAGTGAATGAACCCACAAAATACGTATTTATCAATATTCCCATTTTTAAAAAATTCTCACCCAAGGATATGTTTTTTGTTGTCTTTTTTTGTTGTTGTTGTTGTTTTTATCCTCACCCGAGGACATTTTTGCATTTATCTTCAGACAGAGCAGGAGGGAGAGAGGGAGGAAGAGAGAGAGAGAAACATTGATGTGAGAGAGACACATTGACTGGCTGCCACCCACACGACCCCAACCAGGGCCGGAGACAAACTGCAACCGAGGTACGTGCCCTTAGCGGGAACCGAACCCGGGACTCTCTGGTCCACGGGCTGATGCTCTAACCGCTGAGCCAAACCGGCCAGGGCCAAGGATATGTTTTTATAGACTTCTAGAGAGAGAAAGAGAGAAACATCCACGTGAGAGAGAAACATCTATCTGGTTGCCTCTTTTGGGCCCCCTGACTGGGAATCGAACCCACAACTTTTTAGTGTATGGAACGACGCTCCAACCAATGGAGCCATCCAACCAGGGCTCCATATTTCCAGTCTCAGGCTTCAACAACGATAGGCAAGCTGGTGTCAACCTATAATTATTTGTGGGGAACACTTCGCCCCGCCCAGGGGTATCTTCCATCCTCCTCCTGTGCACATTTGGGGTGATGTTTATTAGGTGCACAGCTTTGCTGGAGGTCTCTGTTTTAGCATCGAGGTTCCTTGTCTATTTTAACCAGTTTCTCAGGGTCCCGCTAAGTCTTGGATTTAGGATCAATTGCTCTACCAGGGACCTTCCGCCAAGGTTCTTCTGATCCCCTGTTGGAATTTCCTGGCAGCCTGGGTGACGTCTGTTAGCTGTGTCCATGCTTTGCTCTGCCTTCAGGTTGTGGCCTGACCATCACTTAGTCAGAGTTCATTTGAAGAACATTTTCCTTTTTCTTTCTATCACAGGCGAGAGAGATTGGATAAACTCACACAAGGCCATAGCCAAAAGGGAAAGATTTGATAAAAAAATGGACAGAGGAACTAGTTAGACGTTTTCCCAAAGAGGACATACAGGTGGCCAGCAGGTACATCAAAATGTGCTCAGCATCATGAATCATCTTGGAAATACAACTTCAAACCACAAGGAGCTATGAGCTCACACCTGTTAGAATGGTTATGATCAAGACGAGAGACAAGTGTTGACGAAGATGCGGAGAAAAGGGACCCTCGTGCCTTGTTGGTGGGCTTGCAAATTGGTGCAGCCAATGTGGAAAATACTATGAATATTCCTCAAATATTCATACGATCCAGCAATTCCATTTCTGGGTATTTATCCAAAGGAAATAGCAACAGGTTTGCAAAGATAGATCTGCACCCCCATGTTCACGGCGGTATTATTCCCAATAGCCATTATATGGAAACCACCTGTCTGTGAATAGATGACTGGATGACAAACCTGTCATATATACACAATGGAATATTACTCAGCCATGAAAAAGGAGGAAACGCTGACGCTTGCAACAACATGGAGGGGTTTGGATGGTGGAATGCTAAGTGAAATAAGACAGACCGGGAAAGATAAATATTGCCTGATATCACTTACATGTGGACATGTGCAATCTTTTTTCTTTTTTAAAAATATTTTTTCTTTATTGATTTTAGAGGGAGAGGAAGGGAGAGGGAGAGAGAGATAGAAACATCGATGAGAGAGAACATCGACGGGCTGCCTCCTGCATTGCCCGCACTGGGGATCGGGCCCACAACCTGGGCATGTGCCCTGACCGGGAATCGAACCGGGACCTCTAGGTACATGGGTCCACGCTCAACCACTGAGCCACACCGGCCGGGCGACATGTGGAATCTTAAAAAAAAAAAAAAGTCAAACTCATAGAAACAGAGACTAGAAAAATGGTTGCCAGAGGCTGAAAAGTGGAAAGGAAAAAGGAGAGAGAGACATAGGCTGGTATCCAGCAGCCACTTTGGCACCTCGAGAAGAAATGTTCCCAGCGTTTCTACTTTGAGATGAGCCTGTTCTTACTCTGGGGTGACTGATTTTGTTTACCACGGTGTGTCCTGTTGAGGCGGGTGTCTGAGTTCCACCAAAAACAGAGCCTTTCCCGGAGACCTGGGTGAGGTAGTTTATTTGGAAGGTTGTCCCAAGACACTGGAGCGAGAGAGACAGGACAGAAGGTGTACAAGAACTGAGCATCTGGGGACTCTGTGAGCATTCTTGTAGAACGAATATCAGGATTGTCTCACTAATGGCAACACATCCTTACCCTAACCCGTCCCTGTAGGTGGTGAATATTCCAGAAGGCATTCTCTGGCACCACCAAAAAAATAATCTAAATTTTTCCCGGGTCCTTAGACAAGACAGTTGTGGCGTGAAGCAATGAGATGGGATGTTGCCTCCGTGCCCCAAACAGGTGAGACTTTCTGCTGCCAGAGTTGGACGTGGCCGGGAAGATGTCCCCCAGACAACGCACCTACCCTTCGGTCGTGTGGGGATGACCTTGGGTTGCCCGGGGCCAGGACGAAGACAGGAACCTCAAAGTTAAGAAGCTCAGACCCTTCTTGCATTGAACGGAAGGAGACCCAGCACGCAGGTGGCTGGTGGATTTGAAGGAAGGGAGGTCTCATCTGGTTAGAACATGTGCTCCCTCTCAGCTGCAAGGCAAGATGTAGCTCAGTGGACTGAGCGTCATCCATGGATGGAGAGGTCACCGGTTCGATTCCCGGTCAGGGCACATGCCCATGTTGTGGGCCCGATTCCCAGTAGGGGGCATGCAGGAGGCGGCCGATCGATGTTTCTCTCTTACATCCATGTTTCTCTCTCTCTCCCCCTTCCTATCGCTCTAAAAAAAAAAATCAATAAAAACGTATAACATAAAAAAATAAATAACTGAGATCATTAGCTTGGCGTGGGGAAAGATGTGGTGTTTTAAGGAGATGAAAAGACGTTCAGCCCTGGCCGGTTTGGCTCAGCGGTAAGAACATTGCCCACGGACCAGAGTCCCGGGTTTGATTCCGGCCAAGGGCACGTACCTCGGTCGCAGTTTGTCCCCGGCTCTGGTGGGGGTTGTACAACGGGTGGCAGCCACTCGATGTGTCTCTCACACATCGATGTTTCTCTCTCTCTCTCTTCCTCCCTCTCTCCCTCCTGCTCTATCTGAAGATAAATGTAAAAATAGCTTCAGGTGAGGATTAAAAATGAAATTAAAAAAAAGAAAAGAAGATGGAAAATCATTTTAGAAAGTGGGAAGAAAATGCCCTGGATCGGAGGTGAGGGGGTGGTAGCTACGACACATGGGTTTTCCTCCGGACCCACTGAGCTCGGGGAAATTGAAGGGGGGTGGAGCGGGGTGGGTGTAAAAAGGGGGTCCTTGAGCTGAGGATGTTGGGGAGGCGATGATTAGGACTGTCCACCATGACATTGAATGTAAGAGGTGGATAAAAGTGAGTCCGTGTCGTCGAGCCTACGAGGCACGTGGAGAGGATCCCAGAGAAGGACACATTGTCCTTAGACGGTGCAGTTCCGGAAGCCACCATGTCCAAAGAGGTGAGGGTGAAACTTTGAAAACATCACGGTGCTAATGACCCAACGGAAAGACCACTTGCAAGCTGTCCCGTGGACTTGGCTCGGCAAAGCCATAAAAATAACTGAACGCATTTCTGAGGTACCGGAGAGAAACGCATCTGTTTTCTTCATTGCTCTGGCTTGTGGAGTCTGCTCACTTTATCATTAGACTGTGAGTATATCTTCATGTGCCTTGAAGAGAATTTCTTTCTTTCTTTTTTTTTTTTTTTTTGGAAAACTATATAAATTCTGGAGAACAGCCCACTGGCACCTTGGATTACAAAAATACTCTAAGAAGAGAAAGCTCGTTAAAGCATTTGGTGTGTGTGCTTTTTGGATGTACCTTAGGCACTAAAAGGGAAATTAAAAAAAAAAAAAAAAAAAAACCATAACGTCAAGCCAAAAGCTAAAAAAAAAAAAAAATAGGAGAGAATGATGACAATTTAGTCTTTGGACGCCATCCCCCATAAATGAACACATATGAATTTTTTTTTTTTTTTTGATACAGAGGAATTCTGACCCATCCCAGTTCTGAGAGAAATACTTTCTCTTTCAGAGTCTTTTTTTAATCCAGGAGAAGAAAGAGGCAGGCCTGTGTGAATGCAGTCGAGTTCAATTTGTCTTCACTGGGAAATAGAGTCTGCGGTTAAGACAGCAACGAGGTCTTCCGGAGCCAAGTTGTTTCAGGGGCTTTAATCTAAATAAAATGCTATTAAAAGTTTCATTGTGGTCAAAATAATCTCCTGGGTCACCCACAGACGAGTGGATAAAGAAGCTTGGTGCACACACATAATGGAGTACTACGCAGCCATGAAAAAGAAAGAAATCTTGTCATTTGTAACGGCATGGGTGGACACAGAGGGTATTGTGCTCCATAAAATAAGTCAGAGAGAAAAAGACAAATGCCATATGATTTCAGTTATATGTGGAATCTAAAGAATAAAATAAACAAAACAGAAACAGACTGGTAAATGCAGAGAACAGAGTGATGGTCACCAGATGGGAGGGAAGTTGGGGGACTGGGTGAAAAAGATGAAGGGATTGAGAAGCACAGACTGTTGTCTGTCTCTGAGTTTTGTCTTATTGTTTTTTACTTAATCCCTTCAACAGTGTGGTGATGACCAGAGGGAAGGGGGTGGGAGATGGAAGAGGGTAAAGGGGGGTAAATGGTGATGGAAGGAGACTTGACTTGGGGTGGTGAACACACAATACAGTATACAGATGATGCATTATTGTAGAATTGTACACCTGAAATCTATATAATTTTATTAATCAACGTCTCTCCAATATATTCAATAAAAATCAAATTTTACAAAAAGAAGCGTGAATTTGCAGTCACAGAATAGTCACGGGATGTAAGGTACAGCACAGGGAATAGAGTCAATAATATTGTAATCCCTACGCATGGTGCCAGGTGGGTACCTGACTTATTGGGGGATCCCTTGGTACGTCATATAAATAAACGTCTAACCCCTAAACTGCATGCCTGAAACTAATATGAAAGAATATGAAGTGTCGCTGTGATTGAAAAACAACAATGAAAATAAATAAATAAATCTTGGGCGGACCAGAGTGTCTGCTAACGTAGACACACTTACCTCCCTTCCAAAGTCTTGAGGTGCTCCGTGATGCCTAATGGGGTTCCCATCTTACCGTGGGGCTCCAGGTAGGTCCCAGCAAACCCGCCCCCATACGCCCACCCATTTTCGGATGGAACCAGCCCGGAAAACATCAGGCCAGCAGAGCGTCACCTCCCTAGACCAAACAGCAGTCACAGACACTTCCTGCTACTTGCTGTGCGTGAAAAAAGCCCCACAGAATTTTGAGACCCTCATCAATGCCCAGTCCAGGTTTGTCGATACTTGGAAAAATCATAATATTATTTTCTCTACATAAGTTCAAAAATGCCCCAGAGGGTTCTGTAAAAACTGAGATAAAGGATTTTTTTTTTTTTTTAACTAATAGTTTAGTCTGGTCTGGCCAGTGTGGCTCACTGGTTGAGCGTCGACCCATGCACCAAGAGGTCACCGGTTCGATTCCCAGTCAGGGCACATGCCCAGGTTGTGGGCCCGATCCCCAGTGGGGGGCATGCGGGAGGCGGCCCATCAATGATCTGTCTCATCGATGTTTCTATCTCTGTCTCCCTCTCCCTTCCTCTCTCTCTAACATCAATAAAGAAAAAAATAATTAAAATATACAAATAGTTTAGTCTGGGGACTTTCTTTCTTTATTGATGTTAGAGAGAGAAGAAGGGAGAGGGAGAGAGAGATGGAAACACCGATGAGAGAGAACATCGACGGGCCGCCTCCTGCATGCCCCCCACTGGGGATCGGGCCCACAACCTGGGCATGTGCTCTGACCGGGAATCGAACCGGTGACCTCTTGGTGCAGGGTCGACGCTCAACCCCTGAGCCACACCGGCCAGGCTAGTCTGGGGACTTTCTCAAATGCTACGCCTGGCCATTGTCTGCGGGTGAAGGGGCCGTGGAGTGGGCTGAAGGGTTTCGGTGGGAAAACAGAACGATCGTGTTCACGGCATTTTAAAGGATCTTCTCACCGGGGAGAAGACAGAGGAAGGCTCCTTGTGCAAACGGCAAGGGACACTGCGTCTGAGAAGCTCCTTTCTGCAGGGCTCAGGGGAGGGAGATGAGGGATGGGGTCACTGAGGCACCATGTCAGCAGAGATGTCTGGTCAGCCTGCTCGTCGGGGACCCGGAGGGACTCCGCTCACTGTGCATCCACGCAGAAACGCACTGTCTTTTCACTGTAATAAATGTCTTTCAAAGCCCAGCAGATGAAGGATCGCACTCTCCTGGAACGCGGGAATGTAGCCCCGAGTCTCCCAGAGCCACGCCAGAGTCGGTTTTGAGGTTTTCCCTTTTATCTTGAAGATGTATGTGCCGACTGCCTCCGTCCGGCTTTATGTGTTTGATGCGATCCTCACCAGTGTGAGGGGACACCTGTCCCCAAGTCCCGCCAAGTAACTGAGAAGGAGGTGCATCGCCATGGAAAATAGGGACATGAGGAGCTACGTCGATGATCAGGGGGTAAAGGAGGTCTCCCTCCTGACCCAAAGGACAGACGTGCTCAAAGGAGAAACGCGAGCCGTGCTTGGCGTCCTTGGGCCTCCGTCAAATGACCTGTCTACTCCCCAGGAAGGGTGACGAGAGCACAGGGTGGCGTGGTTTGAAGCAGACCCAAGTGAAGATTGCCTATTTCAGTGTGTCTGCACAGACCTGTATCCCCCGCGCGGAGGGTGGTTTTGCAGAGGGAGAGATACGTACCACACGCTCACCTCCGGTTTGGGGCTGAATGGCATTCCCCACCCGAAATGTGCATGTTGCAGGCCTACCCCCAGGACCTCAGAACGGGGCTGCATTTGGAGATGGGTCTGAGAAGAGGTGATGTAGGTAAAATGAGGTCACTAGGGTGGCCCTGATCCCAGAGGACTGGGGTCCGTATAAGAAGAGGAGATGAGGTCACAGACTCACACAGAGGGACGCCCACGTGAGGACACGGAGCAGACGGCGGTCCACACGCCCAGGAGAGAGGCCTCCGGAGGCACCAGCCGGCCCACAGCTGGGGCTCAGACTCCAGCCTCCAGGACGTGGAGAAATAAATGTCATTTAAGTCACCCTGTCTATGGCATTACCGCAGCCCTAGCAAGTTAATGTGTCCCCTTTATCAATAGTGACAGTCACAGTTGCTGCTGACATGTTCATCCCCTCTTCCCTCCCCCTACCTCTGATTCCAACCGTCCTGTTGTCTGGGTCTATGACTTCCTTTGTTTCTCTTGTTTATTCATGTGTTGCTGCCAGCCTTATATCCCGCATATATGTGAAATCACACACTTCTTGACTTTTTGCATCCGACTCATTTCCCTCACCACGATGTTCTCAAGGTCCATCCATGTGGTCGCCAAGGGCAGGATTCATCCTTTGTCATGGCTGAGTAGTATTCCACTGCGTAGATGTACCACAACCTCCTTATCCAATGGCCCATCGAAGGACACTTGGGTCATTTCCTCCTCTTGGCCACTGTGAATAGTGCGGCGATGAACCTAGGGCTGCTTCTATCTTTTCGGATACATGTTTTCAAATTTTGGGGGTGGGTATGCAGAAGAAGCATTGCTGGGTAACTATTGCTGGTTTTTTTAAGGACGCTCCATACTAGGAAAATTAATTCTTAATGAGTCCACAGGAAGACAATAAACGTCCTCCTTGGAGGCATTAGGACCTCTCCACAGGGACGTACAGGTGGCTGCCACCTCCCTTCGAAGCTCTGGTGTGTTGCTTCTCACCGTCCTCCACACCTCTTGTCCCGTCTATACCAAGCTGCCTCCCAGTCCATTTCCCCTCACCCTCCACCAAACCAGCACTGCAAGAAATGCTGAGGGGACTGCTGGAAGAAAAAGAAGAAACAGAGAGAGAGAGAGAGAGGAACACAGGCATAAAATAAAAATGGCAACTAATAAGAATCTACCAATAGTAACCTTACATGGAAATGGTTTACACGTGCCAATCAAAAGACATAGGGTAGCTGACTGGTAAGAAAACACGACCCATATATACGCTGTCTACAAGAGACCCACCTCACAACAAAAGACTCACACAGGATGAAAGTGAAGGGATGGGGAAAAGATTTTCCAGGCAAATGGAAATGAAAGAAAAAGCTGGTGTAGCAATACTCATATCTGACAAGATAGACTTCAAAACGAGGGCCATAATCAGAGACAAAGAAGGTCACTACATAATACTAAAGGGATCAATGCAACAAGAGGATATAACCCTGGTAAACATATATGCACCAAATACAGGAGCATAGAAATATGTTAAAAAAAACTTCTGGAGGACCTCAAGGGAGAGATCAATAGCAATACAATCATAGTGGGTGACTTTACACCCCTGGATAAAACATTAACAGGGACACAGAGTCCTTCAATGATGAATTAGATCAGCTGGACTTAATTGATATTGACAGAGCATTTCACCCCAGAGCTGCAGAGTATACATTCTTCTCCAGTGCCCACCTCCACGGAGTTTATCTAAGTCCTCAATGCTCAATTCTGCCCCCAACGCATTGCTTAATGTCGGCTACAGGTGTCTGTGATGAAGACATTCAGTAACCAGTGTCAGACTTATTTTTTCCATGAAGGGGAAACATATCCAACACATGTCTTCTGTGGACGACTGTAAGATATCGTAAGGCATCCAGACCCCCGTGGACTTGGGGAAAGGCCCCTGTGAATGGAGTCCTTTGTTATTCCAGGAAGTACGTCTGGTGACTTGTGTGGGTATGCACTCCGGGCCGTGGTGGAAGTGTTGAGGCCGGGAGGTGTTCAGACGAGGCAACAGACGGCCTTTGTCACCGGGCCCATTTTATTGGGGAGACAAAACCCAGCCAGCCCTCGTAAAGGAAGCTCGGACGTCAGCCAGCACTGCTCAGGTGCCTGCGATTTTCAGGCCACTCTGGGAAATGGAAGAAAACTCCCTTTAATGAACCTCCAGTGATAATGGGGGGCTATGGGGAGGGGGGCTGCTGGGCTTCAGAATTTCCTTTCTGAACGTGAATTTGGGGAGCAGAGATAGAGTGTCATTTTATTCATGGAGTGTTTGGGGAAGATGGGGTGTGGTTTCATTTCATATTTGTGGTCGGGATGATTTGGGTTATTATACATGTTTTTTTAAATTGAGGTAAACGTCATGTAATTCATCCTTTTAGAGTGGGCAGTTTTGGGGGCATTTGGGCCTTTATGATGATTTGCAATCACCATCTCTATGTAGAGTGAGCACATGAACATCTCCCCAAACGGAGATCCGTCACCATGAGTGGTCACTCCCCAGAGCCCTCCCCCAGCCCTGACAGCCACTAACCCACCTCCTGTCTCCATGGATTTGCCTGTTCTGTATGCTTTATACAAATAAAACCACACACTATGTGACCTTGTGTGTCTGGTGTCTCTCACTGAGCATCCCGTGTTCCAGGTCCGTCCACGTGTAGCCTGTGCCAGAACCTCATTCCTTTTTCATGGCTGCGTAATATTCCACCATGTGCATGGACCCCATCCTGTTTGTCCATTCATGCATGGATGGGCACTTGGGTTGTTTCCACCTTTGACCACTGTAAGGAATGTTGTGAACATGTATGTAAAATGCCCTCTCTGACTGTTCACTCTCCATTCTTTTGGCTGCATATCTCAAATTGAAATGGCAAGCTCATAGACCAACATTTCCACTTTGTAAGGAAACTGCATATTATTTTCCACAGTGGCTGCACCATTTTCCATTCTCACCACCCATGCACAAGGATGCTAATTTCTCCACATCCTCGCCAACACACGATTATTTACTTTTTCCTTTGTGTGTGTGTGTGTGTGTGTGTGTGTGTGTGAGGTGGTATCTCCTAGCGGCTTGCATTGGCATTTCTCTTTATCGTTCATCGCGATCATGACCTTCCTGGCCATGCGTGTATCTTCTTCAGAGAAGTGTCTGTTCGGGTCCGGAGCCCATTTCCCACTTGGTTTAGTTGTTGAGTTGCGGGAGCTCTTCCCACCTTCTTCCCGTTCTGGGAGCTGTCTCCTTCACTCTTTTTAAAATTTGGATAAAGTCCAATTTATTTATTTATTTGTTTTCTGCTGGCTTGTGCTTTTGAAGTCACGTCCAAGAAATCATGGTAACTTTTCCAGGCAACCGGACAAGCATCCCCAGTTCAAACGCAAGATGTGCTTGGATTTCTCGCCCCCCAGGAATTCGTAGGTGCAGTCGTGTGTCCAGACGGCGGAGTCTGAAGGCACGTCCATCCCATCATCGCCTCTGCTTTCTGTCACTGCCAAGGAGAAGGTGTCCCCAGGACGTAGCAAGAAAAGCCCCTTTCATTGACAAATGCAATGAATGGAGATGAAAGATTTCCTCAAGAGATTGTCCCCACCGGTCATTGTTGGCTCTCTCTTCTCTTGTAGGAAATAGCTGGGCTGCAGACGCCCTAACAATAGCCCCACTGTGGTGATCATAGGTCATGCACGACAAATTCTGCAAGGGTCCCCTTGGGAAGGCTACTTAAGTTCTTTCTTATCTTTCCTAAGTTGTTGTTTGTTTCTTTTTTCAGAGAAATTGATCAATCTGGACGCCCAAGGAGATCCTTCTGTAGCTCCTGGAGGTCATCCTCAAAACGCATGGCACCCTGGCCGGGCAGCTCAGTGGGTGAGCCGGTCATCCCCATACACCAAGGTTGTGGGTTCGATCTCCGGTCAGGGCACGTACAGGAATCCACTAACGAATGCATCTATACACAGAACAACACATCTCTCTCTTTCTCGCAAAACTGATCAATCAGCAAAATGAAAAAGCATGCACTTGCAAAAACGTTTTCCAAGAGATGACTTTTTTTTTCCCCCTCGAGGTGGTGACATGCGGTGATTTTCCACGGATGATGAAACGCCCCTGGAGAGGGCTTTTGGAAGGTAAGGTGGTAGATAACCCCGGGGGAGGATCTCAGATCTGCTCCCAATGTTCTGCACACACAGCAGGTTTTTTATCTCACGAATGCCCGGCTTTGCCTGGACTTTCCAGACATGTTACGTCACCGCCCCTGGACGCACTGGGGAGCTGCTGTCTGTCCAGAGCTGCAGAGACACCACAGACCTCTTCCAACATCTCAAACCTTTCAGCTTCTCATGATGCACAGCCGAGCCGTCTGCCCCTTCCATCCTAGGCAGGTCTTGTTTCTGCATTGCGATTTTTGGGGAGCATTTTCCCATTGAGACAGGGGCGCGTAACACAGCCATCCTCAGTGGCCCTCATGGAATATGTTTTTCTTCCCAATAATTGTCCCTGAGACACATTCGCTCCTCTGCTCTCTACGGTCTTGCATAGCCCTGAAATCTGTGTTTGCAAGAAAAGCATGATTAAAAGTTATAGGACTGTGCAGGAGAAGTCCCTCCACGCTCCTCCAGCATCCTTATCGTTCTCACGGGTCATGGTGAGCTTCAGGAGGTGATGTATGGAGTTGATTAATTCGGGCTTCAAGACTCTGTGTGTGTGTGTGTGTGTGAGAGAGAGAGAGAGAGAGAGTGAGAGAGAGAGAGAGAGAGAGAGAGAGAGAGAGACAACATGTCTTTAAAAAACATTTTTTTCCTTGTTGATTTTAGAGAGAGAGGAAGGGAGAGGGAGAGAGAGATAGAAACATCGATGAGAGAGAACATCGACGGGCCGCCTCCTGCGTGCCCCCCTCTGGGGATCAGGCCCACAACCTGGGCATGTGCCCTGACTGGGAATTGAACCAGCGACCTCTTGGTGCAGGGTCGATGCTCAACCACTGAGCCACACCTGCCGGACCAACATGTCTTCTTAGACTAGAGTAACCAGGATATACAAGAAGATATCTAGCAGAATTTGAATGCTCTGGGGAGAAATCCTTCGCTGACAACCGTCCTGTACTATTCACAGATGAAATGCATTACTGTGGGTGTTTGCTCTGCATGTGTTTTGAGATAACATGTTTGGGTGCATCTGTGAGGTCACGTTGATCTGTCAGGATTTTAGTGGGCACACAGTTTTCTCTTGTTGGGAGTATTCTTGAAGGTGTGGTGTACCTGAGGGTTTATTGGAACATAAACCTCTCCAACTATCTATCTATAGATTATGTATATATGTATGTATCTATCTATTCATCCATGTCCCCATTCGTCCCTCCCTCTATCCACCCACCCACCCATCAATGCATTGACCTGTATTGATCTATCATCTATCTAGCTATCTGTCATCAACCTAGCATCTATCTATTCACACCTACTGTGGGACACGCACTTCAGGAGATACTCAGTGAGACCTTTCCAATGCACAGATTTCATTTTCAGTTCAGCACGGAGTGGGGTGAATGACGGATGACTTCAAAGCATGGGGTTTGGGCTTAGAGGGCCTCCCATATATGCAGGAGGCAGGTGGTCACTCAGGCCCCTAGCCCTGCTCTGGTTAGGTGGGTACTATGCAGGTGTGTACACCAGGTGTGTCCTCTAAGCCTGATAAAACTCCAGCCTCCGTCCTGCAGGCGCCCACGCCCTGTTCCCCACCTGGTCCTTGGAATGAATCAAGCTGATGATAGATCAGCGTGCCTGATAACCTGTCACCTCTGTGAATTTCCTGATCTTTGCTGTCCTCCACGGGTCCCGTCGATGACACACACCTGGAATGTCAGTCAGGAGCGAGAGCCAGGAAAAGGATGGCCTCCTTTCTGTCCTCAGGAAAGACCTGCTTCCCGTTGAGGGTGATCACCAGCTTTAGAACAAAGATCTATCTTTAAACCCATGCATTGAGGGGGCATACATGTTTAAATATACATCTAAGCAACGCAAAGAAACAATGCCTTCATTCCCTTGAGTTCTAGTCGACATCCACCAAATATAATTCCTGAGACAATTGCAGGAAGCAAAGAGACCATCAGTGGTCCCCGGGACCCAGGGCACAGGAGGGAGTTTTGAATAAAATGGCTTTAAAATCCTTTGACTCAGGACAGTAAAAATAAACCGTGATTTTCAGTATCTTGAAAGGGGACAGGGTGTGCTCCTGGCTCAGGAGGGGTGTCACTCATCAACGTCACCATGGCGTTGGGGCAGAAGAGACCAAAAGACGGTGAGAGCTAATCTGAGTTCTCGCCTTTATGAACCCACATCTCTCCTAACAGAAATGGTCCAGGGAAATGCTTTTCCTCCATGAGCATGTTCTTTCTCTAGTAGTAAGTTTGCACAGAAGCTCTTCCTCGGAGAGCTGAGAACCTCAGCATCCGTGCACAGCTGTGGGGACAGGCTTGGGCATGTGGAGTTTCCAGGGGATGGGGGCCTTCCCTGAGAAAAGCTCTCTGCCAGACATTAACCTCTGAAAGTGAGATCGTTACAGTCTGTTCTTTTCTTTTAAATATGTGTTTATTGATTTTTTTAGAGAGAGAGATAGAAACATTGATGAGAGAGAAACATGGATCAGTTGCTTCCTGCACAACCCCTACCGGGGGACTGAGCCCACAGCCTGGGCATGTGCCCTGACCAGGAATCGAACCAGGACCTCCGAGTCCCTGGGACGACGCTGAACCAGTGAGCCATAGCGACCAGGCACAGTCTGCTGTTTTCTAATTTCTCTCTGTCCCATGCATCCAAAGACTTGTCATGCACTTTGCTACCAGAGGACCTCAAACCTTCCAACCGTAGAGTTTTCTCTTTATCCTCCCAAGATTTCCGATTCTCTTCCTTTCCCTGGTGGTGTTCAGAACAGGTAAGGAGCCAACCACACCAGAACCCATACTTGGTGAGGTCTGCACAGCCAGAACCAATGTGGACATCTGGTCTACCATGTTCTGCAATTCTTTGTAGAATTTTGTCTGCAAGAATGCATCAATATGTCACCTGAAGACAATGTTCTTGACTGAGGTAGACAGTGTTTCCATGATCTCAATACTATGTAACCATCCATGGAATTTCTCTTTTCCTTATTGTCTTTCATTTTTACTATACTCTGCCTACATACCCTATTGACTGGCGGGCACTAAGCCTTTAAACAATCCCTGTACCGTGGATGAGTTGAACCTTACTCCCGTCTTATTTGATGGATGGTTGAATTTCACATTCACCCAAAGCCATGACATCATAACTGATAGAGTTCTTGATTTGATTTTTTATTTTTTTGCAAATTTTTTTGTGGGGGGGGCCTCCAAAAATTTAACTTTAACCATAGTTTTCCATGACACATTCCCTCTCTTATTTCCTTGGTTGTCAATGTCTAACATTTTCTCTTCTCTGAACTACTTACATCGTACCCCCCCCCCTTTATTTTTGGAGGGGACAATTTTAGCTACATCCCCGGTTTCTGCTTTTCCTGTTTCGGCATTGTTTTGGGTTCACGAAAACAGCTTAGAAATATTTATAAACTTGGTTCAACATTCCAATCTGTTTCAATAATTCCTTCTGACTTTTCTCAAGTAAGCAAGCGGTGGTTAAATGTTTGCAGGCCTGTGGATGCCCCCCTAGAGATATCCTGGGGGAAATGTTGAATTTTCTTGGGCTTTTCCTGAAATCCGGCTCAGACGTGTCCAAGCTCGCAGGCTGCCTCCGTACGCAATGAGTGTGCTCAATTGAGAATAACATTAGACACACACAGGCAGGATGGCTCGGTCCCTGAGAGGTTGTCTCTTCGTCTTTGACAGGACAGCAGGCAATTCACCCGGAGATCACTTCTTACCAGCCTCTGGCAAGGTCCGGTCCTTCCAGCCCAATTTTATTTTTGCCTGAAAACTTTGTAAATCATACAAATTAGTTTCTTCCGCCCTCCACCCACTTTGTATCTTCTCTCCTTTCTGTATACAACCTTGGCCCTTCTTGGGACAGCAATGTAATCACATATGTTTCCTTGCAAAAAAAAAAACAAAAAAAAAATACAAAAAAACTCTGCTTTAAGTAGCATATAAAAATGTTTTCCAGGCCTGGCCAGTGTGGCTCAGTGGTTGGAGTGTCAGCCCGAGGACCAAAGGGTTACAGGTTCAATTCCCGGTCAAGGACACATACCTGGGTTTCAAGTTCGATCCCAGGCCCCAGTTGGGGTCATGCAGGAGGCAACCAATGGGTGTGTCTCTCTCACAGCAATGTTTCTCTCTCTCTCCTCCACCCCTCTCCCTTCCCCACTCTCTAAAAGAAATCAATGGGAAAATATCCTCGGGCGAGGATTAAAACAATATATATTTTCATAATCCTGTTTGCAAACCACAGACGGTCCTGAATTTGTTATATGTCGGAGAGTGATTTAAGTTCACCGACAATGTTAACAAATCATGATAAGAACAGGACTCCCCTGCCAGACTTTTCCAGGCATTTATAAACTCACATGTCTACACCTATACCCCTCCGAATGTGTCTCATGCTGAATCCATGAATATAGCTGGAGACAAAACAAAAAGAACCCTGTGGGTGTTTCCTGTATCCTATGACATCAGAGCATCTGGTGAGAACCTCAGCCAAGCCATGTCATGTCCTTGATTGCAGCTGTAATTTGAATAAGGATTTTGTTTTTTTTCTAATATTCTGTGACACAGAACTGCTAATACCATTTTAACTTCAAATGCCTCTGATGGCAAATATATATATATATATATATATATATATATATATATATATATATAAAATTTTTTAAAATAAATAAATAAATTTTGTTTAAGAAATGAAATATTTTTAGAGGGATTACTGTGTGGATTTCACGGTACTTTGTCCACCCTGCATACAAATGTCTGTGTTTTCTGTGGAAATCCAGAATCACAGCTCATCGAAGGCAAACGTTCTTCTCTCTTTTCCTGGTCGGCTGAAGACATGTCTGCAAAATATTCAATACACAAATGAGAGTGGGGATCCCAGAAAACGTCAAAACCATCCCAGTCGGAGACGCCTTCCAGCTCAGACTTCGTATTAGGTTGATGGAAAAGATGGATTCGTAGATAATAATGAGAGGTCTCCATAGCGTGCTTTCGCCAGCAAGAGGGGGCTGAGAATTTTCAAAATTGTGATGGGCCAGAAATGATCGAACTCTACCCGTGAGAAAGGAACACACACACACACACACACACACACACACACACACACACATCTTACTGCACAAAAGGTAAGTGGCACCTTTTTGGCTTCCAATGTCATTCAAATGATCTCCTTGGTCAACAAAGGTGAACAGCAATGGAACATCCAACCTCAACAGTGAACGTCTCATTTGCCAGGTATCTCCATCAGCCTCTGTCCTGGGACACTTGGGAAATGAAGATTCCAAGCAGACCCCTCGTGTCCGAAGACTAGGGGTGGACGCCAAATAAAGGGGTTGCTGAAAACACTGTGTTTGGCCATGGCTCTTTGTAGGGGAGATACAACAGCGAACCCAAATCCTATTGGAGTCAAAGGCATTACGCTCATTTCCGAAATATTAAGAGGAAGTCATGGGAACTTCAGTATAGGGTTATGCTATGAGTACATAAATTCTTCATGCCTGTGGGTCTGTGAGTGCACTTAGAGTAGCCAAACATTGTAGCCCAGGGTACATGCTTGAATCTTTCTCTGAGACACCATGTAGGAAGTGGTGTTATGGTAGCCAAGCATTCACCAGGTGTCATGCTAGTGTGACAGGTGCTCAGAGGGCACTAGCTCCTGGTCAGAGAGAGCACCCTTTCTTCCCCAAGGGCTGAGGCAACAGGGTTGGGTCATCACCAGTGAGAACTGAGGTGAGAACTTGGTAGAAGGTCCTGGCACAGTTTTGCATCAGCTAAGTTGAAATATGTCGACAGCCATTGATCCAGGAGGCCAGCTGGAGGTGGTGTTGCTCAGAAGGCATCTGCAGACTCGGGCTCAGGGGCTGAACGGGCAGCAGGTAATCATGGTGAGGTTTCCACCACCTCGGCTGGAGTCAGATGCTAAGACCACGCTGGGAGCTAAGCCAGAGAGACACTCTGACCTTCCTCAGCAGGGAGGCTAAGTGGATGCCACACAGGAGCGTTCTCACCAGCACATTCAGGTGAACTCTTTCCCTGCCTGGCACACACTGGGAGCACTGGAAAAAAATCGCAACACCAATAGGATTTCTGGGGGGAAAAAGTGGCGGTCTTGGTCCCCCTCCCCTGCCCCCAGTGAAACGGAGACCCATATTTTTAGCAGATGTCAAAGTCAAGGGCTGGGGATGATGTGTCCTGAAGGTTCTAATTAGAAATGATGTTGGAATGTGTTATGTGGTTCTTAGTACTTGGAAAATAAAATCCAGAGGATTTTTTCCCCCCAGATATTCACCTATTCATCATCGGAGGCAGTGATTCTCAAATGAGGGTGATTTCATCCCCGAAGGAACACTTGGCAACATCTAGAGACATTTTTGGTTTTCATGACTGGATGATTCTACAAGCACCTGGTGGGAGGAGACCGGTGAGACTGCCGAGCGTCCTTCCATGCACAGGACACCCCACATCAGACAGTCACCCACCCTCAAATGTCCACAGTACTGCTGTACACCTTACACTGAGGCAAATCTATTTTTAAAACCCACATTTACAAAGTTGCAGTATGCACGTAAATCATTCATGAGAGTTTCTGGAAACGTAAGTCATTTGTAGCAATGTTTGCTACAAATGTTGAAGTGACCAATCCATCATTTAGTTTTAAGAGTTCACCCATGCTGACTTCTGTTCCTACCCTGTTGGGATACAAGAGGCTAATTAAAGGATGCCTAGGAAATGAACAACATGTTCCATTCCTGAGTTTGGAGTTTTAGAAAAATCTTTTGTGATTGTTGATTCACACATTGGAAGAGCAGCAAACATTATGAGGCGTCGTACCCAACCTTGGTTGTATTTTAATCACAAAGAAATACAGTAAGACCCCCCCTCCTCCCCTCCTCAAGGTAACCCTAACACAGAAACAACTAGCAATGATTATTCAGCTGCTTCTGTGAACTTCAGGAATAAGAGGGATGAGACTTCCCAGACCCTTACCGTAATTTCACTGGCCTGTATTTTTCAAAGTGGACTGGGAGAGATGTCAACACAATTGATTTGTTCAAACCCAAGCCCTCACTGTGGCCCTGGGAGAGAAGGCTTCCTGATTCTACAGCCAGGATGATGAAGGTCACTTACGGGAAAAGGTCATGAACGAGGTGGCCGAGGGGATCTTTCTGCTGCACCTACTAGGGAGTTTGGGACGGGTCTCAAAGTCCCTCATCAAAAGTGTGTGATTCTTTGAAAGTTTACCGGATGCATTGGCCTCTTTCTTCTTCTCATTTCATGTTGTGAAGCTTTCACGGCAACCACTTTTTTAAAATCTTTATTGTGGACAGTATTAGAGATGTCCCCCATTTGCCCCCACTTTGCGCCTCTCCAACCAGTTCCCATCCCACCCCAGACCTTTACCAACCTATTGTCTGTGTTCATGGGCAATGCATATGTGCGTCTAAATCCCTTGGTTAATCTCTTGCCACCCCTTCTCCCCTCTTCCTTCTGGAGTTCATCAGTCTGTTCCATGCTTCCATGTCTCTGGTTCTGTTTTATTCACGAGTTTATTTTGTTCATTAGATTCCACATATAAGTGAGATCATATGATACTTGTCTTTCTCTGGCTGGCTTATTTTGCTCAGCGTAATACTCTCCAGCTCTCTCCATGTCATCGCAAAGGGTAAGAGATCCTCCTTTTCCACAGCTGCATAGTACTCCACTGTGTATACGTACCACAGCTGTTTTAACCACTCATGTACTTGGGCTGTTTCCAGATTTCAGCGATTGTAAATAGTGCTGCTATGAACGTAGGGGTGCATATATTCTTTCTGATGGGTGTTTCCGTCTTCTCAGGATATATTCCCACAAGTGAAATCACATGGAAGCCACTTTTAAAGTATGTCATGTATATACCTTACAACCTGTGGACATAAGAAACATCCAAATATGTCGAGAATTTTAATAAGAGTCTACTTGAGCCGAACTGATGATTATTGAGAAGCAAGAGCTCAAATACTTTGGGGAATAAACAAGGAGACTTGCTCTGGTGAGGGTTGTTACGTTTATTTCAAAGCTGTGTTTAGCTAAAGGCACAAAAAACAATGGACAGGGGCTAGCTTAAGGCAGATAACATTTCACTAAAGAAGTTATAGGCCTGGGTATGACTACCCTCTGTGATATGCCCAGTTAAGAATTTACGATCAGCCCTGGCTGGGTACCTCAGTTGGTTAGAGTGTCATCCTGATACGCCAAGGTTTCAGGGTCAATCCCCAGTCAGGGCACATGCAAGAATCAACCAATGACTGCATCAATAAGTAGAACAACAAATCGATGTTTCTCTCTCTCACATCAATCAATAAAAAAAATAATATTTTTAAAAAATGTATGATCAGATCGTCCTATGAAGTTCCTTTCCATATAACTTATTTTTCATCCATACACTTTATAACCTTTTTTTTTTTTTAATTGTGGCTCAAATACAGCTAACAGAAGTTGCATCTTTCGGATGAATTTCCTAGGCAGCCACCAAAAGATAATCACAAACTGGGGGACTTAAAAGCGACAGAAATGTATTATCTCACAGTGGTGGAGACTGGAAATCTGAAGTCAGGGTGTGGACATTGCTGGTTCCTTCAGGATGTCCTGACGGAGACTCTGTCCCGTGTCTCCTGGGGGCTTGTGGCCACATGGCTCTGATCTGTTGTTACCCTGATGTGTGTGTGTGTGTGTGTCCCCAAATATCCCACTTTTATGGGGACATCGGCCAAAGTAGATTGGATAAAACACCTCCCTACACTCCTGCACGACTTAATTCTATCTACAAGGACCCTAATTCCAAATAAAGTCACATTCTCAAGTACAGGGAGTTAGAACTTCAACAGGTGAGTTGGAAGGGGACACAGTTCCATTCATAAAACCACCGTTAATGCTTTTACAGTCTACGGTTCAGTCTACGATTTAGTACAACCACAGTATCAGGCCGCCGTCCCCGCTGTCTGGTTCCAAATAGTTGGTCACTCCGGAGGAGACCCACTAAGCAGTCCGTCCGTCTGCTCCTGTCAGCGCCTGGCAGACACTGCTTGCTTGATGTGTTCGTGCCGACACGCTGGCTGCAATGGGCATTTGTAAATATGTTTCGGGCAAACACATGAGCCAGCGGACGTCTGACCCCACCTCCGCAGTCAGATGCCTTATCACGTTTGGACCGGCGCGGGAGAACTTAAAAGACCTCACTCTTGGATCCTTAAACGTTTGGGCTGATAATGCGGGTGAGCGAATTCCAGGGCAGGCCCTGTCAGCTCACGGAATTAAATGCAGCTGAAGGAAAGTCAATCCACTCCCTTGAAAAGAGGGAGACGAACATACCTAACAAGCCAGATGAGTTGCAGACGCAGCCAAATCCGCCGAGGGTGCCCTGGAATGACACGGCCAGGGTCCTGCTTTCAGGGAAGAAAAATAAAGCTATGAGCCAGAGGGCTGGTGGAAGTCATGGACGGTCTTGAGTGTTTTGTGCTTAAAGAATGTCCCTCGTGATCATTTTTTCTAAGTGTCTGGACTGTTTTTTTGTGGTCTGACGGCAGCTAAAGTAAGGTGAGGGCAGTTGCCTCGCTCTTGTTTGCCTCCTGAGTGCTGTTGGGATCCGACCTAAGTGTGTCTAACGAGCAAATAAACCCAACGAAACATGTCCCAGCATAGATTAGACTGGCTGCTTCCACAATTCTTTAGGCTCCCAAACATTTCATCATAAGCTCAAAATCTGTTTGATGTCCTGCAATGGGAATTAACCTACAGCGGAGAGGAGCGGTGAGATGTGCTTGAATGATACATTTAAACAAAAAAGTTGCAAAGAAAGTGTGCATCCTTCTGCAAAAAAGTTGCAAAGAAAGTGTGCATCCTTCTGCAACTTTTTCTTTGGTGGCAGTGGCTCATGGCAACAATGTTGATGTTTCGTTTTCTCAGCATCGGATTTAATGATGGAATCAGATAGATTCGCACATTTCGACACATTTCAACACGCCAACATGGAATTTATATACGGTGGTGTATTTAATTGCACGGGAATAGAAATTGCATTAGGCAGGCAATTATTCGGTGCTAGGCACAGGAAAGATTAAGCAACTCCATTAATAATTAAGAATGCAACAGCAGTGTGCCAACTCCTGGTTACATGATTTGGGGAAGCTCAAAGGTGTTCAGCCTCATTGCAATGGGGCTTGAATAATAACACACAGATCGAGCTAAGGTCAAGGTAACATTTCAGTTTCTATAAAATGAAACAATGCATCCAACATTTAAAATATACAGTAGAAAAAAGGGAGAAAATAAACAGTATCTTAGATAACTTTGAAAGATTTTTTTTTTTTTTTAATATTTTTTCTTTCCCGGCCAGTGTGGCTCAGTGGTTGAGCGCCGACCCATGCACCAAGAGGTCGCCGGTTCAATTCCCGGTCAGGGCACATGCCCAGGTTGTGGGCCCGATCCCCAGTGGGTGGCATGCAGGAGGCGGCCAATCGATGTTCTCTCTCATCGATGTTTTTAGCTGTCTCTCCCTCTCCTTCCTCTCTCTCTAAAATCAATAAAGAAAAAGCCCACAACCTGGGCATGTGCCCTGACTGGAATAGAACCTGCCACCCAGGCACGTGCTCCGTTGCGGGAATTGAACCTGTGACTCTCTGGTTTCATGGGACAACTTTCCCACCAACTGAGCCCCTCTGGCCATGGCTTAGATACCTTTTAAATTTTAAATAATTTAAAGAATATTTTCTTGCAACATAAAATGTAACTCATTTTATTTTCAAATCATTGTCATTTTAATTTTTCAATGGCAGTTGACAAGCTGTTATATTCGTTTCAAGTACCCCCAAAAGAAGCCACTGAATTATTCTGCTAAATGTTCTTTTTTTAAAATAATTTGCTTTAACACATGAAAGGATTTTTTTCCCCCTTCTTTTTTTATGGCACCCTGTAAACTGAAACTCAATTTCTGGAAACTTGCTGTCATTTTTATTATGAGTTAATAAATATAACTGGAGAAGCAGCCAGCGTCTGAAACGTTCTTAACAACCACAGAGCAATCCATAATGTGGGAATAGGAGCGGACCCCTCTCTGAATTGGGTCAACGGCATTTTTTTCTGCTGAGTTTCCATCAAGCTGGGCAGGCAGAGTTTTGGCTGGAAATCTATCATGCCTGCGTTTCATCAGTGTTTTATTGTCATGTCATGTTTCAAAGCCCTTCATAAATTGAGGGACAACTTGGAAGTTCACAGGAGGTAAGAGAGAGATGGTGATGATAATGTCCTAGCATAACCAACCGAGAAGCATTTTTTATTTACAAGGGTTGTTGGTGATTAAGATTTCTCTAGAGAGATTAGGCAAAATCAACACTATGCCTTCCCCTAGCATCTTTTTAATTTTTCCATGACAGCTGGCAGGCAATGTTATTTTATATTAGTTTCGGGGGCACAGCATCAGGGTAGACATTCATATAACTTACCAAGTGGTCACTCTGATAAGCCTAGTGCTCATCGGACACCATACATAGTTATTAGTTACGATACCAAGATAAGAAAGTAGCCTAAATGCTCATCAATAAATGGTTGGATAAAGAAGAAGTGAATCCAGCCGGTGTGGCTCAGGGGTTGGGCGGCGACCCATGCACCAAGAGGTCCCGGTTCGATTCCCGGTCAGGGCACATGCCCAGGTTGTGGGCCCGATCCCCAGTGGGGGGCATGCAGGAGGCGGCCAGTCAATGTTCTCTCTCATCAATGTTTCTATCTCTCTCTCCTTCTCCCTTCCTCTCTCTCTGCAATCAATAAAGGGAAAAAAAATTTTTTTTTAAAGTAGTGAACCGTGGGCAGTTTTCTCAGTGGTTAGAGCATCGGCCCACGGACTGAAGAGTCGCGGGTTTGAGTCTCGTCAAGGGCACGTACCTCAGTTGCAGTTCAATCCTTGGCCCTGGTCGGGGTCCTGCGGGAGGCAACCAATCGGTGTGTCTCTTCTCACATCGATGTTTCTCTCTCTCTCTCTCTCTCTCTGACTCTGTCTGAAAATAAAAATGGAAAAATATCCTTGGGTGAGGATTAAAAAAAAATAAAAAAAACCTACAAAAAAGAAGTGTGTTCCCATCTCCTTCCTGTCCCCAGGTGAGAAAGCGACCATTCAAACAGGTACGTGATCAAACACGGAGTTGACTCCGAACCTGTCTGGTCGTAACACCAGAGCCGGCCCCTCCCTCGAGAAACCGACGTCTCTCTGCTTTGCTTGGTTTTCAAAGAGGGAAAAGAAAAAATGTTACGCAGGTAGGCGTGCTCAGGCATGAACGTCGAAACCGGGCGAATAGCAGTATTCCTCTCGAGATCTCCCTGATGTAAAAAATGCACTTATCAGTGCGCTTCGGAGGGTGAACGTGTTTCTCTTTGTCCCGTTAAAGTCGACGTGGGGAAGGCAGAAGGCTCCCGCCACCCCCAAGGCTCCGCCCTCGAGGTTCTTCTGGCTGTTCCAAGAGGCAAGTAAGCCTGAGACAGACGAGCCAGAGAAAAGGACCAAATGCATCCGATCCCCACGTGTGGGAAGCCGCATTCCTGAGAGCGAGAGAGGCACCCCACGGAGGGAGAGGCGGGGAACCGGAAGGGGACGGGCCCTGGGAGGCCTCCTGAGCTGGGCCGAGGGCAGGGGCGGCAGGTCCCAGGTAGGGAGGCCGGTCCTAGGGGCTTTGCCACGCCCTGTGGGTAGGTTGAAAGGGGTTCACTAATTGTCTTCTATTAGGGGCCAAGGTCCTAATTCAAAGGCTTCTAGGTAGTTCAGGGAAAGGGGCTGACGTCCCCCTTTAGCATACCATTAAAGTTATTTGAGTTCAGCCCGGCCGGTGTGGCTCAGTGGCTGAGCGTCGACCCTGCACCACGAGGTCGCCGGTTCGATTCCCGGTCAGGACACATGCCCAGGTTGTGGGCCCGATCCCCAGTGGGGGGCATGCAGGAGGCAGCCAGTCGACATTCTCTCTCATCAATGTTTCTATCTCTCTCTCCCTCTCCCTCTCTCTCTAATATCAGTAAAGAAAAAAACAATTTTTTTAAATTATTTGAGCTCAAAACAACCCAAACAGCATAGAAGCCCCTGTTGGATGGTTCGCCCTGAACCCGTACACCACTTTCTGGAAACGCCCAAAGACGCGACCTACCGGATCCCACCACCGTGTCAAATGCATCTCAGTGTAGGTCCCGTGGACCGGCCTGAAGCTGCCCCTGGGCGTGTGTATCCTCCACGGAGACGGATCGGGGGAAATGTATAAATTACTCTTCCACTGTTCTTCAGAAACAAGTCAATGTGTCTAATCCGTTCCAGACCTTCCCTGGTCGGGACAACACGGTCCGGTCCCCTTCAGCTGAGTCAGAACAGGAAACGGACTTGTTTCCCGGCCTCATTACATCGCCCCCAACAGCAGAGCGCTCCCTGCCTGGGCAAAGGGGCTTTTCAGAAGCTGAGTCCATTTTAGAAAATAAGACGCAGAGGGCCTGGAACTCAGAGGCATCCTTCGCGCCGCACGCATCTGGTTTTGATTTGCTGTTTTCACGTCCCTGTCACTCGCATTTGCAGAAGGGGGCTGGCGGGGGGGACATTTTTAATGGATGCCACCCTTTCTCCAATCGCCCGTCATCCCTGACACCGTGTCCCACGGTCCCAGGAAAATGCATCGCTGATAGAAAGTTCTAGTCTCCTAGTTTATTTTCAGACCCTTGCAAAAATCTCTCTTAATGAATCACACATGTGGAAGGGTGGCTGGGGTTTGAGGATCTCACAGGAGGAAGACTGGGCTGTGGGGGTGCTTCAGTCCCCCCCAAACCTCATCCCAGCTCCTATGGACTGTCTCATCAGCACGCACTCCATGGGGTGGTCAAGTGGTCGTTCTAATCAAAACAAACACCAGCTTTATTCCGCGTAGACTGTTATCTGGAAGGATTCATTTTTGCAGAAATGAGATTTGATCCTTTTTTCCGCTTCCCAGTGGGGTCCCCGTGGGGATTCCTCTCCGGATGAGGAAGGAGAATCGCTGAGGGACAGAACAAGTCAGGGTCAGCAGCAAATAAAACAAATGAAGCAACAAATGCAAAGAAAGGCAAGGGTTTCTCTCTCTCTCTCGCTTGAGGCCGGGATTCACCCTGAGCAGAATGTGCAAAGGCCGGCCGGTTGATGAGACAAAATATTCGTACCCTTGTCCCAAATCTGGGTTTGCATCTTTAAGTCCTCTGCTACCAGGTGCAAAGAAATGTCACAATTTTATAACTTGTGGGTGAAATTTTGTCTCACTGGACACTAACTTCCTTTAGCCCTCTATTATTCTGTTAAAATTCCTTTAAGTCTTTTTTTGCTCTACGTGGATAGAGTTACACATTTTTTCTATTCAAACGTACTCACCTATTTTAGAGTTTATACATCTTTGCTGGAACCTTTCTCTATGAAAGGATTTGTCTGGTGTCCGTTTCAGACTCTTGCCTAAATTTTTCTTTTTTTTCCAACTTGATCTGGGAGTTGACTTGTATTAAGAAGAATTTGCAGTCCATTTCTAGTTCTTGGGGCAGAGAATATTTCCAGATTTCGTTGTATGTGTGTGTTTTCTATTAACTACTCCTTTCCTTTGCTTTTATTATTTCTTTTTGCTGACATTTAAGTTTTCTTACTGTTTCTTTTTTAAAATTTGTTTTTCCTTTATTGATTTGAGAGAGAGAGGAAGTGAGTGGGAGAGAGAGATAGAAACATCGATGAGAGAGAATGTCGACTGGCCGCCTCCTGCATGCCCCCCACTGGGGATCTGGCCCACAACCTGGGCATGTGCCCTGACCGGGAATCGAACCGGCGACCTCTTGGTGCATGGGTCGACGCTCAACCACTGAGCCACACCGGCCGGGCTGATCAGGGGAGTCTTTTATGAATCTTTTCGATGTGCAATCATTATTTCTCCAGATATGACCCAAATCTGTCTTTCCGAAACCCCCCTGCAAGGTGATGGATTAAACCTTTCAGAAATTTCTCATTCTCTGCTCTTTAACTTCTAAACCTCTTTTCGAATTTGTCATCCGAGCTTCTGTGAGCTCAGAACGAGTTCCTGGTGTCTAAATGACGTTTCGGTTCAACGAGTCCTTTGGGTTATTTTTGTGAATTCATGTATGTGTGTGTATTTACGTATCTGCACAGATATGTCTATGAACAAGGGCTTCTTAACTGCCAAGAGTATGATCTAAGGAATCACTAAAGAATCATTTTGGTTTGCTTCCTTCCGACCCTTTTAAGAAAAATAAAATGAATGAACGTGGATGAATCTCCAGGGAATTATGCTCAGTAAAAAGGCCAGTCCCTAGGCTTTGCTGGTGCATGGCTCCGTTACACAGCCCCCTGGAAATGACAACGTTATGCAAATAGAGAGCAGATTGATGGTTGCCCATCTCAAGGTCGCGTTGCCAAGTCATGCAATGGGAACGAAACAGGTGTAGCTGTAAATAGGCAACATGGTGCCTCCTTGTAGCGAGGGACAGATTTCGTGTCCTTTTTTTTTTATCCTCACCCGAGGACATTTTTGCATTTATCTTCAGATAGAGCGGGAGGGAGAGAGGGAGGAAGAGAGAGAGAGAAACATCAACGTGAGAGAGACACATTGAGTAGTTGCCACCCACACGACCCCAACCGGGTCTGGGGACAAACTGCGACCGAGGTACGTGCCCTTAGTGGGAACCGAACCCGGGACTCTCTGGTCCACGGGCCGACGCTCTAACCGCTGAGCCAAACCTGCGAGGGCAGCTTTCGTGTCTCGATGGCATCAAAGTCAATATCCTGGTTGCTACAGTTCATAGCTTTTCAAGGTGTTACCATCGGGGGAAACTGGATGAAAGGTTCATGGCATATCTCTGTATCATTGTTTGAAGTGTATTATAACCTACAATTATCTTACATGAAAAGGTTATTTTGTGTTATTATTATTTTTATGGATTTTAGAGAGAAAGAAAGGGAGAGGGAGAGAGAAAGAGAAACATCAGTGAGAAACACTGACTGGCTGCCTTCTGCACGCCCCCTTTTGGGGATCACGCCTACAACCGGGGAAAGTGCCCTGACCAGGAATCGAACCTCCAACCCTTCGGTGCACTGAATGACGCCCAACCAACCAGGCTGCACCGGCCAGGGTGAAAGTTTATTATTTTAAGTGTTTAAAGTTAAAGAAATTAAAGCAACAAACAAAAAATCTATGCATCAGCCCATTACCGGGAGATGGGACCCGGGTCTCCAAGTCTGAGCCATTCTTAGTAAAACGTTGTTCTTGCTACACGTTCCAGTGTGTCGGTGTCTGCGGAAGCAGCTGTGAGAAGCATGAGCTGGACAGGACCCCGGGCTGTTCACGTCGCCAAGTGCAGAGAGAAAATATATGTGCAATGGACAACAGCACATACCGGCCGTGGCTGAGCCTCCCTTCTGAGGGGCAGAGCTGTCCTTGATTTGTGGCGAGTAGAGAAACTACCTGTGACAACCACATCTGATTTTCAGCCCCCCAAGTGGGGGACCCTTTGAATCTGGGAACACTGTGATTTCTCCTCCGCGTGCAAAAAAGGATACTAGAAAATCGTTTCTCTACAAATCCCGGCTTTCCAGCCCCTTGTCTTGAAAATGATGTCCTCAATAACAACAAAAACGATCACTTAAGAGTCGAAACGGAAAAACGATGCTGTGTTTTTTTTAATCGGGTGTCCATCGACCTGCTGGACTTTATTGCACCCGTGAACTGTAGGTCTCCAGAGGCAGACGATTCAGAGACGATGAAGCGATGGCTGAATCTATTTTAACGGGAATCAGCTTATACCACCGTCATGAGCGAAGCAAAACCACGTCTATGCCCTTGTTTTATTTTTCAGGGAGTGGAGAGCGCGGAGAATCGAGCATGATTTCGCCCAGAATCATCCGCATCCATGCACCAGCTCCCTGAATGTGATGTTTCAATGCACTGAAGAAAAACGTATAGTCACCCTGGAATTCCTGACAAGTTAGCTAATTCTGGGACGGCTGACAGCCTTTCCGAATTTTCTCTCCAATTCCGGGATAGTTCGCAGATGGAATGCACTTGGGTTAGAAGATAGGCGTCTCTGGGCACATGTGTAACATTCTTTGATGTTTGCATCCACTCCGAATCTGTCTTGTTCTCTCAGGAGGATGAACATTCTCTCTGAAAACCAATTTGCAGGTCTTGAAGTATTTCCGGAATCCTTCCTCTTCCCTGGAAAACGGTCCACGTGTCCCATCCCAGATGCAATTCTCCTTGTACAGGGTGGAGTCTGGACTCTCTGAGCCAAACGGCTCTCTTCTCAACAGGAGGCTTACAACACATGTCTGCAGAGGCGGACCTGACAACCACGGGTTTTGAATCAAGCCAGGTTTAGTGAGTTTACTCATGGCATTGCCGTGAGGGGGGCAGGGGGGCAGATGAGCAAATGCTCTTTGAGGACTCTCAACTGAGCGGTGACTGAAGAATGTCCTTTAGCCGTGCGACCCGTCCTGAGAACGCATGTCAGAAACGGCTATTACCTTAAACTCTTAGCAGGAAGAGAGACTTCATGGAAGATATTGTTCACTATGATTTAATATTGGCTTGCGGTTTTCTCCTGTGATGGACACCCTTTAATCTACACAAGATTGTATTTCCACGCGGCCTTTATTGCTAAGAATCAGCTGTTTCTTAACGTCTCTGAGAGCATGTTTCAGGATTAACATTCCTGGATAGCTATAGTTATTTTTTTTAAATAAACTCCATGTTATTTTTATCCAATGTCTGTGCTGACACTTTTATTTTTTCCATGGTCTCCTTGACATCTCTCTGACGTATATCCTGTGGTCTTCTCCGTCCTCATGTGCTCCAACCTGTCATGAATTCTGAACTCTGATATTTTTAAAGTAGAAATCAAAATCTAAGATAAAGCCCAGCCAATGTGGCTCAGTGGTTGAGCGTCGACCCTGCACCAAGAGGTCCGGGTTCGATTCCCGGTCAGGGCACATGCCCAGGTTGTGGGCCCGATCCCCAGTGGGGGTCACGCAGGAGGCGGCCAATTGATGTCCTCTCTCATCGATGTTTCCATCTCTCTCTCTCTCTCTCCCTTCCTCTCTCTGTAAAATCAACAAAAAGAAAAAAAAAAAACCTAAAATGAAAATATTCTTCAAGTTCTCAGAATCTGAATGACATGAACATTTTTCCATTCGTCATCTGTTATCAGACAGTCACACACCTGGGCCTGCAAGCGAAGAAACTCACTGAGAACTGGTTTTTCCTACCCAGTATGTGACTTTAGTATTTTTAAAAAGCGATTCTCATTCTTATTTTCCTCACCTAGTTCAGATCTTCTTCTAAAAGCCCCTTTGCACTCTAGTGACACAGAACAAAAATTATGTCACTTAAGAGTAGAATATAAGGATTTTACATGGATACCTTTTCTTTGACTGTAAAAAATATTATTGATTGATTTGAGAGAGTGGAAGGGAGAGAGAGAGAAACATCAATTTGATGTTCCACTTATTGATGCATTCATTGGTTGACTCTCTGGGTGCCCTGACCGGGGGTCAAACCTGTAACCTTGGCATATCTGGACGATACTCTAACCAGCTGAGCTACCTGGTCACCGATTTTGACATCTTAATTTGCTTCCCACATAAATATTTTTACATCTCTAATGTTTAAATGATTTATGGATGGACAAGGTGTTGCAAAAGTAATATAGGGAGGTCTCTCTTTTAAGTATTGTTAATATTGTAAAATTTATCAGAGTAACCTTCACGAATATAGGACTTAGTCAGATGCACTGACATTACCCTTTAGCTGTCCTTGAAATCCTTTTGTTGTTTCCATTCTAGTTTAGTTCCCCAAAGCCCTATAATCTTTCACCTGGCATCGTTCATCAGCTAGACTAATCTTGATCAATGACCAAGGCGTGCCGTTCTCTCCTGTTCTGTTCTGTCCTATCCTATTGCATGTTGTTCTGTTCTATTCTACTCATTCTAGTCTGTTCTGTTCTCACTACTCTATTCTGTTCTACTGCATTATATTCTGTTCTATTCCATGTTGTCCTATACTATTCTACGCGTTCTAGTCTGTTCTATTCTGTTCTGTTCTGTTCTGTTCTGTTCCGTTCTGTTCTATTCTATTGTATTCTGTTCCATTCTATCCCATTCCTTTCCATTCCATTCCATTCCATTCCATTCCATTCCATTCCATTTTGTTCCATTCCATTCTATTCCATTACATTCCAATCCATTCTGTTTCATTCTATTCCATGCCATTCTATTCCATTCCATTCCATTCCATTCCATTCCATTCCATTCCATTCCATTCCATTCCATTCCATTCTCCATTCTGTTCTATTCTATTGTATTCCCTTCCATTCTATTCCATTCCATTCCTTTCCATTCCATTCCATTCCATTCCATTCCATTCCATTCCATTCCATTCCATTCCATTCCATTTTGTTCCATTCCATTCTATTCCATTCCATTCCATTCTGTTCCATTCCTTTCTATTCCATTCCATTCCAATCCATTCTATTTCATTCTATTCCATGCCATTCTATTCCATTCCATTCTGTTCCATTCCATTCTGTTCCATTCCTTTCTATTCCATTCCATTCTATTCCATTCCATTCCATTCTGTTCCATTCCTTTCTATTCCATTCCATTCCAATCCATTCTATTTCATTCTATTCCATGCCATTCTATTCCATTCCATTCTGTTCCGTTCCATTTCATTCTATTTCATTCTGTTCCATTCCATTCCATTCCGTTCCATTCCATTCTATTTTCTTTCCTTCCCTTCCCCTCCCCTCCCCTCCCCTCCCTTCCTCCCTTCCCTTCCCTTCCCTTCCCTTCCCTTCCCTTCCCTTCCCTTCCCTTCCCTTCCCTTCTCTTCTACTTTCTCCTATAAGTATGTCCTTGGCTATGAGGTCACACTAGCCTTTGAGTTCCAGCTGAAGTGACTGTGGGTTGCTCAACTAATACTTATGTTTCAGTGAAAACAACCGTGTGTGTGGGTCCCTATCTATTTAAATGGAGTTGTTTACACAGTTGTTCAGAGGACCTTTGACCTAGTGGTCTGGGTAACTTCTTTCCCTAGCCATAACAGCAAGCAGTGAAAACAGCTATTCCACACGGACCTGAAATACAGCAAAACTCGGGAAGCGCCAGCCTCTGTGGATGTCAAGGCAACAGGGTGAGCTTTGTTCAGAAAAGGACGCTGTCTAGAATGACAACTGCAGGCGATGAACCTCATGTCTCGAGGACACAGGCTACTGACCTGGCTCCTTTTTCTGAACCACGACGCTCAAAACACAGCTCATCTCTTCTAGCGTCTATGACTTTCGGCCTCTCTCTTGCCCGTGTTTTCTTTTACTAGAAGTCACTCTAATGAACTGAATCATTATAAAAGGAATATGATCACATCTTAGAAAACTTGGAAAACCAGATAACATATCAGAGTCCTAGTTAGGCAAATCCACAGAGACAGAAAATACTGGTTGCCAGGGGTGGGATGAGCTTTAGAGGAACTTAATGAGTACAGGGCTTGTTTGGGACATCGTGGAAATATCCTAACACTGATTATAGTGGTAGTTGGAGTTTTGTAAATATAATGGAGGAA
The DNA here is from genome assembly GCA_030848825.1 of Tadarida brasiliensis. Classification (NCBI taxonomy): domain Eukaryota; kingdom Metazoa; phylum Chordata; class Mammalia; order Chiroptera; family Molossidae; genus Tadarida; species Tadarida brasiliensis. The sequence goes on along the minus strand of CM061280.1, from coordinate 133,060,737 downwards.
AAACACTGAATGGTGCATTTTATCTCAATAAAGCTATTATTATTATTATTTTTTAATTAAAGGAAATCTACTCACCAGCTCATAGGCAAGTAACAAACATGGTTAATATTTTTCTATTCTTGTCGCTTTAAAAGACATGGGTTTGTTTGTTTTTGTCAAATGATACAGTTTTCTATCCTATGTTTGTAACTTACCAAGACATTATCTTCTTCCCTGAAAGGTACCCAAATTAGGGGTGGGATTAATGAGTTTGTTTCACTGTTTTTTCCTTTCATTTAGACTCTCTGTCAATATGGAATGTAGTTAGGCACAAAAACATTGAATTCTGTTGTAGATACATTATCTGTGCCTTCCTTGAAATCCACACATTGAGGCCCTAATTCCCAATGGGATGGTATTTGGAGGCGGGGCCTTTGGGTGGGGATTAGGGTTCGATGAGGTCATGAGGGTGGAGCCCAAGGGTGGTATCACCGTCCTTATAAGAAGAGGAAGACACCAGAGACCTGTCTGTCCGTCTCTCCCATTTCTGAGGCTCAGAAATTTAATCTTCTATAATGATTTATTATCCTTTTTTCTGCTTGTCTGCAATATGTTGACGCTTTTATTTATTTTTTTTCTCATGTAAAATGAGCACGGCAGTGTTTTATTTTAATGTTGTCTTTTTTTAAGGACTTGAGAACACGTATCATTTTTCTCCAGCTTTGTTGAGGTATAATTGATACATAGCAATGTGGGTGTCCAACCTGTTGGTCTGATACATTGATATATTGCAAATGATTTGCTGATGCCTCTGTCATGTCACATAATTGCCATTTTCTTTTGTGGTGAAAGCAGTTTAAAATCTACTTTCTTAGCAATTACAAAAACTATGTACAGGGCCAGGTGGGTACTGGAAATATCAGGACCACTTTGTCAAGGCCATGATTGTGTAACCACTAAGCTGTACATCTAACACCAATACAGAATAACATTGCATGTCAACTGTCATTGATTTAAAAAAAAAAATTAAATGACTTAAAGAATCAGAAAGAAAAAGAAAAACTGTTAGGATTCATATTTTCATTTTTTTTCCTTATTCTTTAAGATTTTTATTTTTCAATTATAGTTTATATTCAATAGCACTTTGCATTTCTTCCCAGTGTGCACCACATACTGCTGAGACATTCATGTATTAGGAGGACTGGAAAGTAATGTTGTTAAAGTAATGACATGTTAAGAGCGGAAGTGGAAGCAAATCCATGTCAGACAGTCGAGAAACTGTCAGACACTCTTAACCAACCTTGGTCGACCATCCAAGAACATTTGCAGCAGATTGGTACAGTAAGCAGAGCAGGTGTTTGGGTCCCGCATAATCTGTCCGAAGAAAACAAAGCTAACCGGTCCCCCACATGCAACTTATTGCTTCAGCGGCACAATACAGAAGCGTTTTTTGATCGCTTGATCACTGGAGCTGAAAAATGGGTCCTGTATGATCATCCAAAACGCAAAAGGCAGTGGCTCTCTCCTAATGAATCGCCACGAAGTACAGCTAAGCCAGGTTTACACCCCAAAAAGGCACTTTTGTGTGTTTGGTGGAGTATTTGCGGGGTCGCTCATTTTGAAGTGCTGAAACCTGGACAAACTGAATGCAGACCTTTACTGTGAACAACTGGATCGAGTAAATCCATCTTTAATTGAAAAGTGCCCAGCGATTGTCACCAGAAAAAGCGTTATTCTGCAACACGATAATGCAAGACCGCACTGCGCAAGGCGAACCCTGGAAAAAATTAATGAATTGGGGTGGGAGGTATTGCCTCACCCACCATACTCGCCCGATATTGCGCCATCGGATTTCCATTTATTCCAATGGCTACAACATTTTCTAAGTGGCAAAAAATTTGAAAATTTGCATGATGTCCAAAATGCCATCTCCAGATATTTTGCTCAAAAACCAATTGATTTTTATCGATCCGGCATTGAAAATTTGCACACTAGATGGCAAAAGGTTGTTGATAACGAGGGTGATTACATCACTGATTAAAAATAAAAACTTGTTAAAAATGGATCTGTTTAAATTTAATGTAAAAAAAAAGACATTACTTTCCAGTCCCACTAATACTTTACAAAATGCCTGCCCCCCCCCCCCCAAATTACAAGGACCCACCTGGCACTGTGTATAGTTGATGTTTGGACAGAGAGGAAATGTCATCTTTTTATTTAAGCTGAAAAGAACAATATACAACACTATCCAGCTCCCTGAACAAACAAATCAGGACATTTATTGCTTAGAAACGTACCCCACAAGTCCAGTGTAGGGTTTGGTTCCTGCAAAGCTCTCTAATGGATTAATAACAGAAGCTTTACTCGGTGGGTGGAGCGTACACAGAGCTGGAATGCATCCTGAAACAATCTCTCGCGTAAAATCTCCCAGAAGCTGGGTTGACCAGCTCCGTGTCCCTCCAGTAATGTCTGCTGTAGGGCCCTGATGTGAATTCAGGGGGAAACTCGACACCAGCGACCCAGAGATTATAAAAACACTGAGGAGGGTGAGGCCATCCAGCAACCGGGAACTCGACATGTCTGTATTTCTAGTAGGACGTCCACGAAAACTCCAAACTAAATATTCCACTTAGCACGACACATTATTTGCTGGATCGATGATGGTCTGGAACAGAACGGGGAGAAAAAAACGTTATTTTATGGAGAGATGATAAACAAGGAATCCACTCTTTGCTTTTTGCATTTGGTCTGGATTTAGCGGACTTCCGTCCCCCCCGCCCCGCCCCGCCTCCATCCACCCAGATGTCTTCGAACAAACACAAGAGTAGCATTACTGAAAACAAAATTAGGCTTAATGATCTTTGCAGTTGACGGTAATGTAGGTTTTAAGCCATAGCTCCCAATTCTCTCGAGCAATTATTTATCTGCATTTTAATGATAAAAGGTTGTCAATGATATAAAGAGAGAGAAACCTAGGGAACAAGGAGTATGTCTTTCACTCATGTAAGCGGTATAGTCATTCTTTACTTTTCGATGTGTGTGATGTCCCTGAAATAGTAGCTTCGTACACTGGGCTACCATGAAAGGCTTCTCCAGAATTGAACGTCATCTAAATTATTAAAGAGATTGGCAGAATGTAAATCTGTTTCTGGAACGTAAACAAGACACTTCCGTTCCTAAACACAGACATGTTTTTCTGACTGTTCTATCAAGAACTGACCCTTGAGAAACAGACATACAATATTGGGGCGCATCTCCAAACTCAAATAATATTTAGAACCTCTGTGATTTTGTTTTAGGAGAAAGAAAGAGGGTTATGTCCGTCGCTTGACAGCAGAACTTGCTGATTAAAACTTGAAATCTTGCGGAAACAGGGAAATAGAGATGAACGGGGATTTGGGGAGCACTCACAAAAATAATTCGTTTGCCTCCGGGGAACATAGAAGGACCACACACCCTTCAACACACAGGCAGACACTTACCGGTGGGTCCATGTTAAGTGATTGTGACCAATGAAATTTGGGAGGAATGCATGTCCGTTACAAACAAATCTCTCCCAGCCAATGGCACCCCAAGTGTGGAGGAGTCTATCTGACACCCAAGAAAGAATAAATATGAGTAGATAATTTAAACATAATGTTAAAACCAATCTCTAATGGTCTTCCTTTGATGATCCCCATGGACCAGAGATTTTTAACAATATCAATGATAAAATACTCCTCCCTGGGAAAAATTATGTTGTGTATCTATATTCTAAAGCCATGTGTTACCTATTGCATTTCCATGATCTATTGCCCCTGACCATTCCAAGTGTTTGCGTTTGTGTTAATTATCTTGACAATGAGAGCAGGGCAGGGAATTCAGAGACCTCCTATAGTGAGCCACAGAGACCAATGGATTTTTGTTTGATAGAGTATGAAATCTTGATGGATATGGTCTCATATTCCACAGGGCAGCCACCCTTTATGAACCCACCACATGTGAAGTTTGGTGTAATATCAAAGAATAATATCTATGATGATCTAAATCACCCCGTGTCCCCATAGGGTCATCGTTCTATGTGTGTCTGTCTTAATGTCCTCTTATGAGGACCCCAGTCCTATTGAATCAGGGCCACCTTAGTGACCTCATGTTACTCAATCACTTCTTCACAGACCCATCTCCAAATACAGCATCATTCTGAGGTCCTGGGGTTAGACCTTCAACATATGAATTTGGTTGGGAGGTAGGGAGAGGAGCAATTCAGCCCACAACAATCATGAAAGCAGGAGTATTTCAAGAAGTGTGCCTTGCTTCTGTGACATCAGGAAGAAGAGGATTCGAAATGTCCTTTACATGTAGGGACAGTTGAGTATGGGACAATACTCATGGATGCCATGATGGTGGAATCACCAGGAAAAATACAGTTTAGAATGGGTGGAAGGAAGCACCATAGTTTGGGCTATGAACCCATAGAATGGGCTGAACCATGGTGAATGAGAAAGTCCATAAAGGGAAACAGAGGATGGTGGAGATTGAGCAGATGAGTGGGTCTTTCCCATCTCCTCCTGTAGACTGTCCATCAATCTAAACTTGGAAATCCGTCATGGTTCAGAAACTATGGTGCTTCCCTCCACCCAAGAGATGACATGACTACTTGGAACCGGGGCAACTCTTACTCCACTCCAAATAACGTAACTTTATTTTTACAGCACATGGGATTGTCACCCATCATTTACCACTCGAAACAGACATGTGTCTTCTCAGATTCCTCCAGCTCACAGTTCCATTTCTCTTTCTGTCTCCCTCTGTTGCCTGTTTAATTTGTACAACCTAATAAGAGTTAACCGTGACGCCCTGGCCAGTTTGGCTCAGGGGTTAGAGCGTCGGCCCATGGACCAATGAGTCGCGGGTTCGACTCTGGTCAAGGGCACATACCTCAGTTGCAGTTCATCCCTGGCCCTGGTTGAGTCATGCGGGAGGCTACCAGTCGATGTGTCTCTATCACATCGATGTTTCTCTGTGTGTGTGTGTCTCTCTCTCCCTCCATCCCACTCTATCTAATGATAAATAGAAAAATATCCTCAGATGAGGAATAAAAATATATAAAAAAAAGAGTTAACCATGCATGCGCCATGAGTATCTTAGCTCACACACCACTGGGGAGTCTCTGGCTACAATCGCCTTGAACAAAGGACCAACGCAAGCTAGAACTGAGAGACTGCCCAACCCAATAAGCATGTTGGGTTTCCCACCCAGAAGCAAAATGCATATGGAGATGTAGGCTTTATAGGCTCCCAGGGCCAACATTCTGTAGTACGTAGGTACGCTTGTGTTTCAGAATCAGATGTACTATAGGAAAAACTTATTCATAGGTGAAGGTCTGCTTTCGTGATTTCTCTCTGAACTTTGTTCTTCAGGATTGCACCCCTTTGCAATCTTTGCTCATTAAGAAAACAAACAGGCTGGCACTGAAAAGCAAGATAACAAAGGATTCAGGGTAACTTCATCCATGCCTTCGGTTATATGATCCATTAACGTTGGAGCAAAGCCAACGGAGATGAAAGATATTTCAAGGGGGGAAATAAAAATCCATCATGGCCACTTCCCAAAGAAGGCTCATCTTCCTGAAAGATCGGAACACCCCTCCTGGCTCTCAGTCCGGAAAGCATTCCTGAAGTCTCCTCCCGAGGACGTTCCCCGGAGAAGCTCAGCTTTTCATTTCTCCTGAAAAACATATGGCGACGGGAGACAGGCAAGATAAAGTTGAATTCGCTGATGATTGCACACGGGCTAAGTTGACGGATGATTTATTTCTTATGTTTGGCTGCAGAGTGGGGAGCTCGAAGGCCTTGTTTACATATTTGCAAGCTTGTGTGATACTGCAGGCTTGGGAGGCTCAGGACGGAGAGGTTTCAGCTTGCCTGTTTGCTCATGAGTGCAGTGGAGCCCGGATGATGAGGCTCAAAGGAATTTCAAGGGGGCATTGATGGAAAATAATCTCAGGCTTTTGACTCTTTCCACTGAGGACAACTGTGAGCCACCTGAGATGTTCAGGTGCTTCTCAGTTTCTATGATACCTACCCTTCTCCACAGAGTCCAGCATAAAATGTGTCTGAGAGGCTGGAAAATCCCAGACCTTCCACGGTCTCCCTAACTTAATTTATGAACAAAGCCTGGGTGTATTTGTTGCTTGTAGCTGCCATAACAAAACTCCAGAAGCTGAGTTGTTGAAAACGATCAGAATGTGTTCTCTCACAGTTTGGGGGACCAGGTCAAGGTCAACGTCAAGGTGCGGGCACACTTGGTGCCCTGTGAAGGCTATAGGGTAGAATCTGTTCCATACCTTTCTCCTCGCTCCTGGTGGTTGCCATCAAACCCTGTCTTTCCTTGGGTTGTAGATGAATCACCCCAATCTCTGTCTCCATAGTCACATGGCCTTCTCTGTATCTTCGCCACCATTTTTTTTAAATCGAACCGGCGACCTCTTGGAGCATGGGTCGTCGCTCAGCCAATGAGTCACACTAGCCAAGCTCTTCTGCACCATTTTTAAGGACACTAGTCATGGATTTAGGATTCTTTGTACTCCAGTATGACCTCATCTTAACAAATGACATCTGCACAGACCCTGTTTCCAAACACAGTCCCATTCTGAGCTTCTACGTGAATCTGAGTTTTGGGAGCACACTATTGAACCAGGACACTGGCTTCATTCTCTCCCTTTACTTGAACAGGAGGTGTGGTCCTTGAGTTTGTCCTCCTCATCTTTGCACAGAAGAAATGCATTTTTCTTTTGCATCAGAAAACCTGTGTGCCAAACCCTACCCCAGAGAGACTGACCGGAGGTGGGGCATTACTTCCCAATATGTGGTTTACACAGAGCTCTCTTAAAAAAATATTATTGGATTTTTAAATGAGATCTGTGGAAACATTGAGGCAGTGTTGATGGGTCTTGGCCCACATTATACAAGCATTCACTCTAAAAGGAAGTTAAAAATGTATATATGCATGCACGTATATATTAATATAATGCACGCAGGGTGAAGCTTCTCTTAACCACAGCTATCTTCGTATTATCCATATTTTCACCACACTGATTTTCACTTATCCTACAAATTAAGGATGTCCAAAGAGCGTATGCCTCTGGGTTTTATAGATTGTTTCTCGTCTTCCTGGCTCCAATGTGAGCCTCAGAGGACTAACCACATGTCAACTTGTTGAAATCTTCCAATGCTGGTTGAATACAGTAGAAGGAGATCCCTGGGTGGGCAAAGTTGGCATGGACTGTGAATTCTCAATGGCCATGAATTGGCCTTTATCAATATTCAATAAAAAGTCATTGAAAAAGTATCTCCTCTATAGACTTGAGAGGTAGCTGTTTATGGTAACGTTGAGAGCCTTCTTTCTAAGTGACTAGGGACGGAAAGGCTGTTATAGTTATGGATACCTTGAGATGAGCTCATTTGGGAGTTAGGAAAAATATGGTATCGGGGCTACTTCCATTCTTGCCAGTGAGTTCTGCCTTCCCTGGTGGCATCGCACAAGAGCTCAGGGTGATAGTCTAGACTAGAGAATGGTGTGGTGGCCAGCGTGGGAGAAGGTGATAGCTGGGCTGACCTCTGCTGTTTGAATCACCCCCAGGTCTTCACGTCTAACTGCCTCTAAATCCTACCAGGATGTGCCCTTAGCTCTGGGTGTTTCTTCATCCCATCCTTGTCTCAGTTTGCTATCCCTTTCTCATCCTGTGGTCTCTGAGCACCACGACAGGAAGTCTTGCTGCCAACGGTGACCAGCATGCTGCCTGGTCTCCACCAAACACCATTGAATGTTTTGGACTGAACACCAGGCATTAGAAGCACAGGTCAGTGATAAACTGGTCTTCTGTGAGCTCAAGGATGCATGACTCGCACTCTCAGGTTGATTATGCTTAATAATGTCTGATTCCATTGGATCTCTTCCTTTGTTGATATCTAGCTACCTACGCTAATAGTTATCACTGTGGAGTGTGGGCAGTCTGTACCATTGAGTGTTTCAGCTGCTTGAGGGAACCCTAGAACAGCCCAGAACAGCCCAGAACATCAGTTGTCCAGGATCTATGCCGTAGGCATAGTCCTGACTGTGCGGACTTCTATTATCACGAGAAACCGTCACCTGCATGGAAGGACGTTTGGTCCCATCCCAGAACATCCACAGTGACATTGCTCCATACAGAAAGTTCCTGATTGTGTTCCTGTGCACAATTATCGAACCAACAACACGATAGTATTTTTCTGTTCATCCTTTCAACCAACAGTATAAATAAACATATGGGCCAGTTGAACCCAGGGATATTTTCTAAGTGTGGCTGTTTATGACAGGGCCAAATGTCAAGGACCTTTTGGTATGCACCCGAAGTCTCCATGGGTGTTTTAGACAGAATCAAATGTCTGCTGATCCTCACCTGGTGAAAAGAGGGGCTTCCTGGTCCCCTCCAAAGGGTGCCACTTAAATAGTCTCAGCCAAATGAGTCCCAGCAACATATATATATGTTGCATGGATGGTCCATAGCCTGAAAATTCCACTCAGCATCTTAGGTTGAGCCTTCTTAATAAAAGTCACTTATCTTGTCCTCCCAGTTATCAGACCACAGGCATTTAGAATATTTTGCAAGAAGGACCTGCCAGGAAATCCCAGGCACATTTGGAGCAGGCTCTGCTCAGATGCAGAAAATCAAAGATTTGTCTAGACATGGCTCCCTTGGGTTGTGCAGTGGGCTAGAGACTACTGAAATCATTCAGTCCTTGCCTGGAGATCATGTGATTTGACTTTGCCTTGGAACCAGGTGGGTCCTGGGTGGTGTGTTGTGCTATTATTTGTGTTGAATTGTTTGGGTTGTGTGTAAGTCCAGGTTATTCAGCCAAATAGAACCAATATCAGATAGAGATAGAGACTTAGACAGAGATGGAGATGGAGATGGAGATAGAGGTAAAGATAGAGATGGAGATAGAGATAGAAATGTAGATAGAGATAAAGAGAGGGGGGATAGGGATGGAGGTGGAGATGGAGATGGAGATGCAGATGGAGATGGAGATGGAGATGGAGATGCAGATGCAGATGGAGATGGAGATGGAGGTGCAGATAGAGATGCAGATGGAGATGCAGATGGAGATGGAGATGCAGATGGAGATGAGATGGAGATGGAGATGGAGATGGAGATGGAGATGCAGATGGAGATGCAGATGGAGATGGAGATGGAGATGGAGATGAGATGGAGATGAGATGGAGATGCAGATGGAGATAGAGATGGAGATGGAGATGGAGATGAGATGGAGATGGAGATGGAGATGGAGATGGAGATGAAGATGCAGATGGAGATGGAGATGCAGATGGAGATGGAGATGGAGATGGAGATGCAGATGGAGATGAGATGGAGATGGAGATGGAGATGGAGATGGAGATGAGATGAAGATGGAGATGGAGATGGAGATGGAGATGGAGATGAGATGAGATGGAGATGGAGATGGAGATGGAGATGGAGATGGAGATGGAGATGAGATGAGATGGAGATGGAGATGGAGATGGAGATGCAGATGGAGATGGAGATGCAGATGGAGATGGAGATGGAGATGGAGATGCAGATGGAGATGGTGATGGAGATGGAGATGGAGATGCAGATGGAGATGGAGATGCAGATGGAGATGCAGATGGAGATGGAGATGGAGATGGAGATGGAGATGAGATGGAGATGCAGATGGCGATACAGATGGAGATGAAGATGCAGATGGAGATGCAGATGGAGATGGAGATGCCGATGGAGATGCAGATGGAGATGGAGATGAGATGGAGATGGAGATGAGATGGAGATGGAGATGAGATGCAGATGGAGATGCAGATGGAGATGGAGATGGAGATGCAGATGGAGATGGAGATGCAGATGGAGATGCAGATGGAGATGGAGATGCAGATGGAGATGCAGATGGAGATGGAGATGGAGATGAGATGAGATGGAGATGGAGATGCAGATGGAGATGGAGATGCAGATGGAGATGCAGATGGAGATGGAGATGGAGATGGAGATGGAGATGAGATGGAGATGGAGATGAGATGGAGATGAGATGGAGATGGAGATGAGATGGAGATGGAGATGGAGATGCAGATGGAGATGGAGATGCAGATGGAGATGCAGATGGAGATGGAGATGGAGATGAGATGAGATGGAGATGCAGATGGAGATGAGATGGAGATGCAAATGGAGATGGTGATGGAGATGGAGATGCAGATGGAGATGGAGATGAGATGGAGATGGAGATGAGATGCAGATGGAGATGCAGATGGAGATGGAGATGGAGATGCAGATGGAGATGGAGATGAGATGGAGATGCAGATGGCGATGCAGATGCAGATGGAGATGCAGATGGAGATGCAGATGGAGATGGAGATGCCGATGGAGATGCAGATGGAGATGGAGATGGAGATGAGATGGAGATGGAGATGAGATGGAGATGGAGATGAGATGCAGATGGAGATGCAGATGGAGATGGAGATGGAGATGCAGATGGAGATGGAGATGCAGATGGAGATGCAGATGGAGATGGAGATGCAGATGGAGATGCAGATGGAGATGGAGATGGAGATAGATATAAAGATAGAGATGATGGAGATGTACATGTAGGTAGAGGTAGAGATAGAGATAAAGATGCAAATATCAATTTCTCTGTATCTTTTAATTGTATCACTAGCTACCATTTATACACCTATAAGCTATATATGTTGCTATTTATATTACTTATCTCTCAACCATCTATCATCTTTGTAGCTAGCTAGCTAGCTATAATGTATGTATGTATGTATCTATCTATCTCTACCTATCTGTACAGAAATAGAAAACAAGAAAGAAATTGATTTATTGTAATAAAATTGGCTTACGTGATTTGGGGGCTGGCATGTCCAAACTCCATCAAATGGGCCCACAGGCAGGAAATTCGGGTAAGAGTTTAAGTTGCAGTCTTGAGTCCAAGTTCAGCAGGACAGCAGGCCCGAAACTCAGACAGGATTTTTCTTAAGGTCTCCTACTGATTGCATGAGGTCCACACACATCGTAGGAAGTCACATGCTCCTCAGAGGCGACTGATTTCAATGTCGATCGCATCTACAAATTATCTTCCCAGCAATGTCTAAACCGGTGTTTGGCCAACCTGGGCCCCATCGTCTGGGCAAGGTGACATCTAAAATCATGCACGACAGGTTGTATTTAAACACAGTCCTCTCATCAGTCCTGTCTGAAGGTCTGACCCAAAAGCAGGTGATTCAGCTCAATGACCCAGCCTCCTAATTGAGTTGAGTTGCTGATGGAGAAAAATGGTTCACTGTTTGGGCGTTAGAAGGATAGAACTGTGATCTGTTTTCTCCATCTGCCCCTTTATTGGGCCCCAGGCACAGTCACTCAGAGTGTTGGCTACAGAATTAAACACCATGGGTGAAATGCCTCATGCTTCTTTTTAAAATGTCACCACCTTTGCAAAGCCTCTAGAAAACCTTTTCACGTCCTTAAATCCTAATGTCCTCATCTAGAAAATGAGGATTCTAATAGCTCTCACCCATAGAAGCATTCAGAAGTATTCATCTTTTTTTTCCCCAAAGGATTTCATTTTATTTTTTAAATGTTTTTATTGATTTTTAGAGCAAGAAGAAGGGAGAGAGACAGAGAGAAACATCGATGTGAGAGAGAAACATCGATCAGCCGCCTCCTGTACGCCCCCTACTGGAGTTGAGCCTGCAACCCAGGCATGTGCCCTGACCGGGAATCGAACCGGGACCTCTCAGTCCATGGGATGACGCTCCATCCACTGAGCCACATCGGACGGACTAAACTTCATCTTTTTAGAATAACACTTGGCAAAAGGGTTACCCAGTAAATATCACGGTTCCCGACACATTTCTTAGTTACAGAGATTAGAAGTCAGTCTAGTTGGTTTGAGCCGAGAGGCAGCGTGAGTCCCTGCTCATTCCCAGCCATCATGGAATAGAAATGGGGGGATTTATTTTCCAGGAGTCATTGGGAGTATTGGTGCCATCTAAGGAGAGAGAGTCAAGAGAATACAAGAACTCCAGGGAGGATCGCATGACTAGGTTGCATGGTTCAGAGACAGACACGATAGTACCAGGTTTATGAAGTAAAGAAAAACATCAAACTTCTTGGGACAGTTCAGTGACACATTCTCCTCAATGACAGTTTCCATTGCCCCTCCACAGCCCTCATGAGGCCAGGACTGGACAGTGGACTCTGTCCCAGCATCCCCAGAAGGACCAGAGGCCCACCCACTGGGTGACCTGAAGGTATATTACTCTCCCGGGATAGCTCATCTCTGGGTCTCATGCAATGATGATACATCTACCTGGAAGAATGTGGCTCAGGTAATCATTCCAGGTGCCAAGTATCTGTAATACGAAGCAATGACTTTCCATCTTCTCTAGCCCTCCGAGGCAAGTGGGAAGGAGTATCCACCTTGCGCACGGCAGATCGTGGGACTTCTCGGTTCCCATAATGACGTAAGCCAATTCTTCATAACAAATGTTCCTCCATATATAGTTCTCTGGAGAACGTTCATTGACGTAGGTCATCTGGACCAGGAGTCAAGAAATGCTCACCTATGGGCCAAGCTTGCCAGCTGCCTGTATCTTTACATGCTCTAAGAAGAACTTATACATTTTTTTAGTAACTGGGAAAATACCAAAAGACCAGTATTGTGACACACCCGAAAATTACGTGAAATTCAAATTTCAGTGCTGATAAATAGCTTCATTGGAAGGCACCATGTCCACTGCTGTAGCTATGGGCTGTGTCTGCAAGTCCCCGATAAGACAGGGTTGGGTGTTTGCGACAGAAGCTGTATGGATGCCCCCCCCCCAAAAAAAAAGAAAAGAAAAGCGAAAAGTCTTTATTGTCTGGTCCCGAATCCTGAGAAGCTTTATCAAGAGCTGAGCACTAAGTCTTTCAGCACAAATCAAGAACGACCCGCCCTGGCTGGTTTGGCTCAGCAGTTAGAGCGTCGTCCTGCAGACCAAAGAGACCCGGGTTCAGTTCCCGCTAAGGGCACGTACCTCGGTTGCAGTTTGTCTCCGGCCCCGGTTGGGGTCGTGTGGGTGGCAGCCACTCGATGTGTCTCTCTCACATCCATGTTTCTCTCTCTCTTCCTCCCTCTCTCCCTCCCGCTCTATCTGAGGATAAATGCAAAAATGTCCTTGGGTGAGGATAAGAAAGAAAGAAAGAAGGAAAGAAGAAAGGAAGGAAGGAAGGAAGGAAGGAAGGAAGGAAGGAAGGAAGGAAGGAAGGAAGGAAGGAAGGAAGGAAGGAAGGAAGGAAGGAAGGAAGGAAGGAAGGAGGGAAGAAAGAAAGAAAGAAAGAAAGAAAGAAAGAAAGAAAGAAAGAAAGAAAGAAAGAAAGAAAGAAAGAAAGAAAGAAAGAAAGAAAGAAATCGAAAACCTTTAGAAACCATCTATTAACTGCCCCCTCTCCTCGACATTGAAGAATATCTTCATCAGCAAGACTGCACAGATCTCATTCTGCATGCTTTGTCTGTGAGGGTTTTCCACCTTTGAGAGCTCCTTCTCCATCACTCCCACACCTCCCCTTGAGAGCGCCCAGTTGTCACGAGCAATGGGTGTGTTCCTCACGAGTCCCTGTTTCTCCTCAGTATCCCTGGGCTGGCCTCCTCTTCAAAGCGTTCCGTGGTCTGAGTCACCCTCTTTAGTGAAGCCCACACCATGACTTCTTTTCCTGCAAGCATTGAGAACGTGTCTCCCCCCGTCCGAGCTCACACGCAGCGAGATAACCATCGCTGCTAAATGGACGGCCGTACATACCAGTTTCGCAAGAATGTAATCAACCCCACAGCAGCCATGAACCCGGCGAGCCTGGCAGATGACAGCCTCCGGTTGGACTCGGGACAGCATTACGGTGCTGATGGACAAGCAAGCACTCGGAGAGGTCAGCTGGGACCACGGAGGCATCACCGAGAAACAGCAGAGGCGCTGGGAATCGATGGAAAGACGGCAGAGGGAGAGGGGCCAGTCTGTTGTTTTGATTTCTTGGTTCACAGGTGACAGGGAAGAAATGACACGCAAGCAGCTGACTCCTGGGTAAGCAGGTGTGGCTACATGCAAAGCATCACCTCATGCGAAGATGCACGGCGCTCCTTCCAGAATCCCCAAAGCTCACGGCAGCCTCTCCTTGGTGAATGCATTCACCAGTCACAGGTGCGGGTACAACAAGGAAACGTAAAAATAATTGTTTTTCTCTAGCCCCCGGAGCATCTTACTAATATTCCAATCATGAGATACACATTTATTTATTAATTTCTTTTTGTTACAGATGTTTCTCCTTTTTCCCCCCATTGACACCCTCCTCCCCATCCCCCCACCCCGTCCCCAGCTTTGTTGTCCATGTCCATCAGTTATGCGTACATGTGTATAAGTTCTGTGGTTTATCTCTTCCCTCCTCCCCCACCCCCTTTTCTGAGGGTTGTCAGTCTGTACCCTACTTTCACATCTCTGGGTCTACCCTGTTCCTCAGACTGTTATGTTCATTATATTCCACAAATTAATGAGATCATGTGATATTTCTCTTTCTCTGCTTGGCTTGTTTCGCTTAGGATAATACTCTCGAGGTCCCTCCATGTCGTCTCAAAGGATAAGAGATCTTTCTTTTTTACAGCTGCATAGTACTCCACTGGAGATACACATTTTTTTTTAATTGCATATTTTCCACTCCGGAAAACGCCATCAGGGCCCAAGAAAGGAACCACTGTGGGAAGGGGCCCCTGGTACCCGAGGGGACTGGGCGGTGGAACGTCCTTGTCAGCAAGGGACGGTCTCAGGATGGTTTGCAGACCTGGGACTGAGTGTGAACACGAGCCAGCTTACGGAAGTCGAGGGAACTGTGGGAAAAAGGTGTTTGTGCAAATATGTGTGAGTTCGCTCCCCACATTTCTTTTGTGTACTGTGTGCACTGGTTAAGAATATGCCCCACAGCCCGGCCGCTGTGGCTCAGTGGATGGTTTTATACGTGTGTGTGTGTGTGTGTGTGTGTGTGTGTAGAGAGAGAGAGAGCTCTGACTGAATTATTATAAGATATTCTATAGAACAGTAACAAAATTGAGAAGAATTCAATATAAAAATGAATGTGTGGCCTTGGCCAATTTGACCCAGAAGTTAGAGCAGGGGCCCGAGGACCGAAGGGGAGTGATTTCGATTCCCCGTCAAGGGCACGTACCTGGGTTACAGGTTCAATCCACAGCCCTGGTCGGGGACATGCAGGAGGCAACCGATCAACATGTGTCTCTCACATGGATGTTTCTCTCTCTCTCTCCCTCCTTCCCTCCCTTCCACTCTATCTGAAAAATCAATGGAAAAATGTCCTCAGGTGAGGATTAATAAGAAAAACAAACAAAACAATGGAACGTGTGTAATGACTGCTCTGGAGCAGGTAAAGTGCACCTGTGCTGTGTGACTCACACATCTTTAGTGAAAAAGGTAAGAGAGGTCATGTCTTATCTCTTAGGGCTACGTCCAACGAGTCTGTCAGGGGTGTTTCTTCTGGAGATGAGAAGAACAGGACAGTCAATGAGGATGTTATCTGTGAATGGATGAATGGATGGATAGATGATAGATAGATAGATAATAGATAAAGCAGATATGTAATAAATGAATGAATGAATAGATACATGGATACATACATATAGAAATACACAGATAGATATATACAGAGAACAGGTAAATGATAGGTAGGTGGATGGATGGATAGATAGATAGATAGATAGATAGATAGACAGACAGACAGACAGACAGATAGATAGATAGATAATAGATAGATAATACATGATAGATAAAATAGATATATAAGTAGATGAACAGATATATAGATGATAGATAGATAGATAGATAGATAAAACATATATGATAAGTGGATGAATAGATAAATGGACATATACATATGCAAATATATAGATACATACATACATAGAACAGATAAATGATAGGTTGATGGATGGATGAATAGATAGATAGATAGATGAATAGATAGAATGGATAGATAGGATAAATGAACAACTGACAGACTTGATAGAGAGATAGATGATTGATAAATATAAAATTTGATAGATGACACATACATACTTAACATATCTAATAAATATTACACATTTATACTTAAACCTACACCCATACAGTTGAGCTTCTCAGGTAGAATAACCTAACAATCACGTTAGTGATTTCCGTCGAGTTATCGTTGTAATCTGCATACTTCAGTGTCGTCTATGAAATTTTAGTAACCTAATCTACAAAAATTCTCAGTTTACTAGAATGCTCCATTAGAAAGAACGGACGCATCTCCAGATCCTCGTAAATAAGAAGAACACATTGGAAGGCTCTAACGGCGTCTCTGGGCGAGGGGCCCTCTGCCCTGTCCCCTTGCTCTCCCGTTTTCCCAGAGCAGGTACATATGTTCTCCCGCTTTGCTCGTAGAACAGAACACATTCTGGTTGCTCATGAATGAATTCCAGCTCTGCCCACTGAGAGCGTGGAGACCCAGCGCCTTTGGAGAAGGATCTCGGAGGCCGAGCTCACTCTGTCGCTGTTGTGGGCAGAGGCTGGAGGTCGCTGCGGGTTCTACTCCAAGCTATTCCGTCCAGATGGATGACAAGCTCTGGCCTTCCAACATACTGGGAATCCGTGACCTACACCTACAGACTGGGAATTTGTTTCCACTTTGTGCCGGTGAGTCACAGCACCTGTCAGTGTTGGAATCCTTCCAGGTGTGAGGCGCAGACCTCTCGGGGCAGGTGGGCGTGGGCAAGGAGTTCCCGGTCCAGGTGCTGCCGAGGCCCTTCCTTTCCTCCTCCAGCCTTGGACGGGTGAATTTGGGGGACGAGTCGCCCCTGACGAAGAAGGCTCGAAAAGGCCCTTTTCCCAAATAAGGCTGCATTCCCAGGTTCCAGAGACGAAGAGTTGACATCTTTGGGGACTTCATTCAGGCTGTCTGAGGAGTCCGTTGTCACAGTATCGAAGGTTTTATTTTAAAATCGTGACGTGTCCATTGCTCTCTGGAAGAGTCGGAGCTGGGACGGATCGTGACCCTTCTTTAATGCCATTTCTCTGCTGGAAGGGAAGGGACGGAACCGGAACCTTGACTGTGGGGAATGTTCCTCGCAGAGATTTAGATATCTCAGCGTGGTCCCCCGAGGTTAGCGGGGCCATCTGGAGCCAGACCCCAGCCAGCTCGTGGTCCCCGCCTCGGGCTGTCTGTCCAAGAGCAAATGAAGTTGTATTTTATAGGAGCCAATTCCTCTGAACCTTCCTCGGCCCCGGCCAAACCTTTCTCCAGCACTTCCGTCTCTCTGTTCTTCTTTTTATTTTTTTAACTGGATTTATCGGGGAGACATTGGTTCATAACACCGTCCAGGTTTCATGTGTAAAATTCAATGCAACCTCACCTGCGCACCGCAGTGTACGCCCATGGCCATGAGCAAAGCGTCTTTTCTCCCCGCCCTGTGCCCCGCTCCACCCAGCCCCCACCCCTCTTTCCCTCTGGCCATCACTGTCGTCTGTGTCTGTGGGTTATGCACACATGTTCGTTAACTAATCCCATAGGTTCGTGCCTCTGCTTCTATTTTGTTCGTCCGTTTACTTTGTTCATTAGATTCCACATGGAGTTTCCTAAAAAAAATTAAAAATGAAACTCCCTTCGTATCCAGCCATCCCACTTCTGGGAATATATCCTAAGAAACCCCAACCATGAATTCAAACCATTAAATGTACCCCGATGTTGACTGCAGCATGATTTACAAAGGCCAAAATTGGGAAGCAACCCAAGAGCCCCTCAGTAGACAAGTGGATGAAAAAGCTGTGACACATTTGCACCGTGGAATACTACGCAGCCATCAAAAAGGAGGAAGTCTTTTTGCAACCGCCATGGAGGGACCTGGAGAGCATTAGGCTCAGTGAAATCAGTCCATTAGAGAAAAACAAATACTGTTTTTCTGTTCTTTAATGGAAGACAGAATGAGCCTTTACAATGTATGAACTGCTGACTTTGTGCCCAGACCAAGACCTCAGACTGTGTGTGCTCAGTCCTTGAACATCGAACAAAATGAGCTCAAGAGAGAAGATCAAGGTCATGTCCAATGAGGTCCAAAGTGTCGGCGTGTTTAGTGGCCCCGGGGAAGAAACTCCGTCAACATAAGTTGCCTCTCCGAAAGTGGTGAATAAATACTCTTACTAAGTAAGGAACAAGAAGAGCAGTGGAGGAGTCCAAAAAAACTCTAGGCGATAAACATTGTTTTTTTCTTAACTTTTCACATCTGGAGTTTCCAGATTCCGTCAATTTAGCTTACAAAAAAATAAAAAATACCCAATGAAATCAAGATGGTGTTATTAACAACTATACACTTCTTTTTCTTGGTCTGACCAAATAGTTTGTTATAAAGCGTGGCCCATTTGCTATGAACATTACAGAATCGCTTCCTACTAAGATCCCTGTATATTTTTTTATACCTCCAGTTTAATTTTCCCAATTACGTTATTATGATTATTTTTTCATAGTAAAGACTTTCATTGACACCCTTCCCTCTCATAAACTCCTTTGCTGATGGGGAAGAAAACGTTCCATTATTAATGAAAAACACATGCTGGGTTTTCGATGACATCAGTCCGACCCCTGCAGAATGATGGGACCTTGGGAATTCTGTGCGGCTAAAAAAAAAAAAAGAAAAAAGGGAAGGAAAGAGAGAGATGAGACATCTACAGCCTGCTTAGTTAGTGGTATCATTGACATCAAAAGGAATGAACGGAAGAAGATAAAACAGTGTTAATGAGAATCTCATCTCAGTACCTCCAGGGACACGAGGTGATGAGTCTCAAGACTGGAGACAGATAACCGGGATGGAGTTCTCCCCATGCCGTTCATTGCCCATCCTCTCCATCTGAAGATGCAAAGCTGGTGTCCTATCTCCTCGACAAAATGCATCTTACAAGTCAATGTCCAAACCTGGGTGTCCTCACTCCTTCCAGACTCCCTGTCTGTGCTACCCTTAGTCATGCGTCGACCACAGACATCCCCTGGGCAGCCTGACCCTCCTGTCCTCCCACCCCTTCTCCGGGTGAGCCATCTCCCTGGCATGCTCTGCGGCTCTTCTTCATTCCTTCCGCCAACGTTACGTAAATACCAGATGTCCGATGGTGCTGTCAAAAGGGAATAATAAAAAAAAAAAGGTGAACATTCTCAGAGGTTCCTGTCCTGAGTGTGCCATGCATCCGTGCCTCCGCTTCTGTTTTCTTCATCAGTTTATTTTGTTCCTGGGACTCCACGTGTGAGCGAGATCGTGGGAGGTCGGCCTTCCTCTGACTCATTTATTCCACTCGGCACAATCCTTTCCAGGTGTATCCATGCTGTCCCAAAAGGTGAGATTTCCTAGTTTTATTTGTTTGCGTTTTACAGCTGAGGATCTGTTGTTAATCTCTTGATGTTCAGTCCTTTTCTTTTCTTTAAATATTTTTTTTCTTTATTGATTTTAGAGAGAGAGGAAGGGAGAGGGAGAGAGAGATAGAAACATCGATGAGAGAGAACACCGATGGGCAGCCTCCTGCATGCCCCCCACTGGGGATCGGGCCCACAACCTGGGCATGTGCCCTGACCGGGAATTGAACCGGCGACCTCTTGGTGCAGGGTCGACGCTCAACCCCTGAGCCACACCGGCCGGACTCAATGTTCAGTCTTGAAAACTGCAGGATAAATCGAGTTCTTGTTCCTTCACCTGGACCAAAAGAGGAACCCTGGTGACTGACAGTCCTTGGTGCCCATGACGGTCCTCGTCTGGGGATGAGTGTCCATGTCCTGGGGCGGGTTTGGCGCCGAGCCCACTCTGTTCTCGGGATGACCAGCAGGGCTGTCTGCCCCCATGCAGGGCACGTCCGAGTGACATTCCTGAATTCTGCTTCTCTGAGTCGTGCGTCGATACTTTTCACGCACCGTCGAAGACGTTCCTTGCTGTGTGAGAAGCTTCTGAGATGCTCACTCTCCTCGCCAGGGCTGAGGATTAAATGTTCTTCGATGTCCATCTTTAGGATGTTTATACTTGTTTCTGTTTGTGCAGTAGAGGAAAGAAACTCCCCAGAGGGACACATCAAATAACGCGGAATGGAAGGCGTACATCAAGGGATGATGACAGTATCCGTGAGGTCCAGAGACTGTGAAATCTTCACGAGGCCTCCGGCTAAAGTGGCAGGAAGTCCTTTTGGACGTTAAGAAGGATACGGAGGAATCGTGGGGTCTGCTGCGCTTTGGAGGAGAGTAATGCAAAAGAAAAAAAAGGTATTTGGAGACCAGGAGAAGAAAGGAAGTGAAATAAATAGCAGGGAACACGTGTGCCTGCTTCCCCGGGCAAATGTTTTCTGAGGTGGATGTACCCAGGCCAGTAAGTCAAGATAGACACATTTCGCCTTGGCTGGCGTGGGCCGGCGTTTAGAGCATTGGCTGGTGCACCGGAGGGTCACGGGTTCGATTCCTGGCCAAGGGCACGTACCTGGGTTGCAGGTTCGATCCCTGGTCAGGGTCGTGCAGGAGGCAACCACTCGATGTGTCTCTCTCACATCAACGTTTCTCTCCCTCCCTTCCGCTGTCTCAAAAAAAAAGGAAAAAAATCAGTGGAAAAAATATCCTCAGGTGAGGATTAACCAAAACAATGAGATAGAAAATACAGAAATGTCTAGCTTAGAGTCGTGCAAACTTTTCCCATTTGGAACTGCTTCACTAGTCCAAATGGCTCTCTAGACTTTTTGGGTTCATCCCACATGTAAGGGTTCATAGAACCCTAACCCTCCATGTTACACGCAGCTCTAAATTCAGGCACCCCAGTTCTTTGAGTAGAGTCTTTTGTTGTTGTTGTTAATCCTTACACGAGGATATTTTTCCACTGATTTTTTCTTTTTTTAGATAGAGTGGAAGGGAAGGAGAGAGAGGCATTGATGGGAGAGAGACACATCAATTGGTTGCCTCCCCCACAACCCCGAGCAGGGCTGGGGATCGAACCTACAACCCAGGCACATGCCCTTGACCGGGAATCGAACCCTCCACCCGTCAGTCCTCAGGCTGACATGCTAACCACTGAGCCAAACAAGCCAGGGATAGAGTATTTTATTATTATTATTTTTTTTAGAGAGAGGAAGGGAGAGATAGAATCAGAATTATAAATGAGAATTTTGGGGAGAATCTTATCACGATCCATGCACCTCACCCCACCCAGATATTCTGGTTCTGCAAGTCTGGAGGACAGGAGAGAATATTCAGCATGCATTTGGAAACGGAGATATTCAGATACTTCTCATGCGTACCCGCTAAAAGTCACTACTATCGGGCACAAGAGTGTCTTAAAAATAGTTAAATTCTCCTCTTGAATTCACAGAAGAATTACATGAATGAGAAAATCAAACAATTTGCAAGCAACTAGCCAAGCAAAAAAAAAAAAAAAAAGATAATTTCCTTCCCTTCTGTATATTCATGAGGAAATTGAGACCCTTAACGTGCCTGCCAGCCAATTGCATTTCCAGCTGGCTCCCCGGGGGTATAAGCAGCCGTGTCTCTGTCAGACGGAGGGACACAGGCTCAGGCCTGGTTTGCAAAGCGACAGGACAGCTTGGGGCAAACAGAGGGTCAGTTCTGGGGGCTCTGGGGGCTCTGGGTTTCCGTTCTGCGCATTACCTGGGGACGAGTCCCACCAATGCCTGGGCATTGGCAGAAAGGGGACAGCAAATGAGAAATGCACATCAGAGATCAGGCTGACCGCCGGGAGAAGATAAATGTTGGGTGGACAGCGTCAGATAATCTGCCACTGGCTGGGCTCAGGGTAGGAAACAAGAAGCCAGGTTGCTGAGACGCCCCGTCCACCCTGGCATCGGGGACAGACATGGCTGGTCGGAGGTGGGATGATATACAAAACGAATCATTCGTGGGGCGCTGGGTCATGTCTATGTGGCTTCGTGTCCTTCTCGGTCACAAAACAGGCTGTTGTTCGGAAATGGCCACCCCTTGGGGCTTCATTTCTTTCCAGACTTGCTCCTCTGTGGAACATGGTTTCACACCCTCATATACTCTGGAGACATCTACCTTTCTTTCTTCCTTTCTTCCTTTCTTCCTTTCTTCCTTCCTTCCTTCCTTCCTTCCTTCCTTCCTTCCTTCCTTCCTTCCTTCCTTCCTTCCTTCTTTCCTTCCTTCCTTCCTTCCTTCCTTCCTTCCTTCCTTCCTTCCTTCCTTCCTTCCAGTTTTTATTTATTGATTGTAGAGAGGGGGAGAGAGATGGAAACATCGATGAGAGAGAACATCGATGGGCCGCCTCCTGCATGCCCCCCACTGGGGATCGGGCCCACAACCTGGGCATGTGCCCTGACCGGGAATCGAACTGAGACCTCTTGGTGCAGGGCCGACGCTCAACCACTCAGCCACACTGGCCAGGCTGGGGACATCTACTATTAAATTTTTCTCCTTCTCCTTCTCCTCATTCTCCCTGTCTTTTTTTTTTTTTTCTCATTCTCTATACTTTATTTTTATTCTGTATAAACATATTTCCTTGGGAGAGGCTGAGGACAGAAGTGGGATTCCTGTGTTCACTAGGAATTACTTATGACTGTGCCAAAAACGGAAAAACAAAAGGAACAGATGATTGTGTGTGTGTGTGCATGTGACATGAACTCCTACATAAAGGGGCAGCATTGCATAGTGAATAGAATAAGAATTCAAATGCAGCTCTGCTGTTGGCAGTGAGGTCGACAACTGAACCCCCTTTGTAAGCCCTTTTCTCGGGATAACAGCTATCACGGATATTTGTTGTGATATGTGGAAGAAGGCGTGGAGTCCCGGAAGACAGTCGTGAGCTGTTGCTGGCTTGGCGTGGGGAGAAGGGGCCCTGAATTCTTCAGAGAACAGGGCTCACTCTTCGATTCGATAGCAAACAGAGCAATTTGAGCCCAACTCGAGCAGCCAGGAAGTTCATTCCTCGCGGGATAGCCCCGTCATTGTTTCTGAGAATCCTCCAAGAAATACAATATCCGCCCATGTGCTGTGATACAAGTCTCTCCCTTTAATTCCTTCAATGCAGCTAAATGGAGGTAGTGATATATACCACGCTCTTAACATGCGGGCTAAACAAGAGATTAGCAAGCAAAACGGAAAAGAATTGTAAAACATAACTGTAATTTGGAGACTGAACATTAGCATTCCTACTGTCCATTGCTATGGTTCCCACACACTGCCCCCAGTGAAATTTAAAAAAAAAATTATAACACATAATTCACGATGTGAGGTGTCTATAAAGCGTTTATTACTTAGAGAATTGGTGAACCCAAAGATAACACTGAGAAGATGCTCCCAGAATACAGCACCTGAAAGAAAACCAGACAGACATCCGAAAGATTGTAAAACTCCACCGAAAATCCAGTGAGGGTGCCGTACAGAGAGAAGATTAAACGACAGAAGAGAGAAAGAGACGATATTTGCAGGGCTGACATTTGCAAATCTCCTTTGATTTTCAGAAACGCATAAAAGGGTTAGATCAAAGCACACCAGAGGGTCTCAGTGCTGTTACATTTCATATTTCTCGTCCATTTCACCCCAGCGTATGAGGTTGTCAAGAACGCTAATAGAACACGGGCCACGTGAGTAGAGAAACAGTGGTCAAGGAAGGATAGTTGGTCAGGTTACACTCTGAACCACTGAGAATCTGCGGAGGACCATGTTCAGTTGTGTGGACTGCACTGAGTTGTTGAGACACCAGACAAGGTCCTACAGTGTGCACACATCAGAAAGTCCAAGTTGTGCCCCTTGAAGAAAATTAGGCAAAAATAAAGGCTCTTGACCCAAAGAGCAGACGATTTCTGAAAGCCATGGAGAGGACTTTCTGCTCACAAGGAAGTGGACCTTGACTTGGGGTAGTCCTCAGGACAGAGCTAAGACACCAAGCAGACCAGACAAGCAGCCCAGCCGCTCCAGCCGACAGTAAGGTGTCTCCCCATCGGACTGATCGAAACGTCGAAGGGGCCACCTTGGGGAAAAGGGACGCTGGAAATTCTCAAGGAGAGCTGGTCAGTCCTCGCTTTGGTCCCTTGAAGCGATGACAGATGCTCTTGGAATTGGTTGGTCATTAGTAACAGCTGACAAGGGAGCAGAGGGGGACGTCAGACATTACGATTTGTCACTTGGGCAGCTCCCCGGGGACCCAACCAAGGGGAGAGAGATGTCCGCCCAGTAACGTTGGCTTGACAAAGGGAAGGGCTTGCCGTCAATCACACCGCAGGACAGAGAGGGCCGGCCAGAGTGGGGTGGCCAGTGCACAGGCATGACAATTAGGAAACAGTAACCCCCTAGACAAAGGGGTTTGCTCTCCTGGACTCTTGGACTCGTGCTGTTCAGGGCACGTTCTCCTGGTGGTCATCCACTCGTCCCTGAGCGGGATGCCTAAGGTACAATGTCCTCTGGAAGCAGGCGGTCTCACAGAGATGCACAAAGTTCCCCACGCAAGTGGTTTCGGAGAGAGTAACCGTTTCCCGAGAAGAAACCTGTGGTTCTTTATTTCTAATGATTCCTGGCGAACTGAGATTTCTTGGTTAGAAAGCAAAAGATACGACGGTACCGGGAATGAAAAGAAAGAGCACAGGTCATTCGGATGCTGTGAATTTCATGAAGAAAGAGTGTCCACTGTGTGGGAGAACGTACTTGCCAATCATACATCAGAGAAGGGGTTAATTTTCAAACGATACAAAGAACTTAAAAAATTCAACACCAGGAAGACAAACAGTCCAATTAAAAAATGGGCAGAGGAGCTAAAGAGACACCTCTCCAAACAGGACATACAAATGGCCAACAGACATTTGAAAAAATGCTCAACGTCACTAATCATCAGAGAGATGCAAATTAAAACAACAATGAGGTATCACCTCACACCTGTCAGAATGGCTGCCATCAACAAATCATCAAACAACAAGTGTTGGCGAGGGTGTGGAGAAAAGGGGACTCTAGTACACTGCTGGTGGGAATGCAGACTGGTGCAGCCACTGTGGAAAACACTATGGTGTTTCCTCAAAAAATTAAAAATTGATCTGCCATTTGACCCAGTGATCCCACTTCTAGGAATATACCCTAAGAAACCTGAAACACCAACCAGAAAGAATACATGTACCCCCATGTTCATAGCAGCACTATTTACAATAGCTAAGATCTGGAAACAGCCCAAGTGTCCATCAGTAGACGAATGGATAAAAAAGCTGTGGTACATATACACAGTGGAGTACTATGCAGCCATAAAAAAGAAGGAAGTCTCTTTACAACAGCATGGAGGGACCTGGAGAGCATAATGCAAAGTGAAATAAGCCCATCAGAGAAAGACAAACACCATACAATCTCTCTAATATGTAGACTCTAATATACACAATAAACTAGTGAACAAAATAGAAACAGAGGCTTGGACACATGGAACAGACTGACAAACCTCAAAGGGCAGGGGGGAGAGGGGACTGGATGAAAGCAGGTGCGGGGATTGGCCAAAGAACACGAATGCACAGCCCACGGACACAGACGACCGTGTGGGGATGGCCAGAGGGAGAGGGGGGTGGGGGCTGAGAGGGCAAAGGGAGGAAAAGGGGACATCTGTAACAGTGTCAGCAATAAAAATAAAGGTAAAAAAAGACAGACACTCACACACACACACACACACCCCCACACAAGAAAATAGAAAATAAGAGGAGAAAATCTGCTTTAAACATCTTGACCAGATTTCCACACCAGGCAAGAACTATGTCATTCTAACACTGTAGTTGGGTGGGGAAAATCCAGAAAAATAAATGTGGATCTTAGAATACAAAGAAAAGAAAGAAAGGAAAAGAAATAGCGTCTGGAATGAACAGCAGGGTGAAGATCGGAATCGTCCTGTTCTGAACACTCACGCACACACACACGCAATGCATGCACACACATACGCATGCACGCACACATGTACACACGCACACACATGCACACACGCACACAAATAGCCCCAGGAATAAAGATTGAAGACAAAAACGTTCTCCGGAACTTTCCTAATGTTTCCGGTGTTTGAGCCCTTGGGACATCTCCCATCTCAGTCAGTGACCTGGGCTTTGGGGCCACTCAGTTAGACTCTAACCCCTCTCCAAAGTTCATCCGCCCATGGCCCCAAAAAGCTGCCTTGAAATAAACGCGAAGCAGAATGTGACAAGGGCCAAGCGTTCATTCCTTAGCTGTCGAGGGGCCAGGAGAGAATACTTCGGGGTCCAAAAAAAAAAAGGAGACAGGAGACAGGGTAGCAAATTGTGTTTGCAAAAGGGCAAATCAGGTAATGCCCGGCCACTGCCAGCGCCCTGGAGATAAAATACTGTCCTTTGAGTCCTGCTGGGATCATTACAGTCCCCGCCCTGAAGATGTGAGGCTGGAGAAAGTCCAGCCCTCTGCCGAGGTGAGTGATTGACCCACAAGCAGCTCTCGAGGGCCTGACAGGTGGATGGACGCATTCCTCAGCCGGTCACGGACGTCCACAGGGTGGCTGTCAGGACACAGCACCCGGGGACCCAGCTCTAGGACAGACGGGCTTTTCCCCAGCAGCCAGGAGGCCAAACCGCGGTACCCCCTTCACCTGGTGTCGAGCGAGACGCCAGAAAAACAGGAAATTGACCACAGATCTCTCCGTGTCAGAGTTTTGCAGAGGGCAGGCTGACATTTAAGGACTTGCATAAAAACTGGCTGATGTCTCAAGAGCCGTTCTGAGTCACTTTCTTGGCCCAAAATTAATATTCTGTTGGAATCCTCCCCTAAGATCTCCCCTGAATGCCCAGCCTTTAAAACCCTCAACACAAAGTTCCCAGGAGCACGCCGGTACCTCCCCCCAAAACCCCCTCAGGCAGTTTCTCCTGGACTCTAGGGGACCCCACGGGGCTTACGACCGAGGCAGCAATGGACAGCTGCCGTCCCTGCCGGGCAAACCCCTGAAACTGTCCCCGTGGCCCCTTTTCCCCAGTCCTTCTGTCCCAGCTTTAATAAACGACCTCTAAAATTAAAAAAAAAAAAAAAGGAGGGGGCGGCTTTTAAGTTTGTCATCGAGGATTGTATGTGTGTGTGTGTGACGAGACATCTTCAGCATTGACTGCTTGTCCAAACTCTGTTTCCACACTGGTGTGTCTTGGTTACAGGCCATCACATTAGCCCTGCATCCTTCTCTCCCTGTTTTGTGTCCCTAAAAACGGACCCCTTAGCATCAGTCCCCGGGAGTTCTGGCAGGCTGGCCTCCGTGAGGCCTGGCGAAGGGGTCCATGGACATCTCAGGAGCTCACCGACAGAAAGCTCCAACCTCCAAGCTCACGGTGCGAACCCCTATCTCACCCCGAGCTCACGGCGTCCCCGTCCTGTCCTCACAAGCTCACGGCATCTCCACATGTCCCTCCAAGCTGAGGCCACAATCTTATTGCTCGCAAACCTGCAGACACCTTTTCCCCTCCCTGTGTCTTCAGCTCCAAGTTAGAAACACCCACGGGGAAAGTGGGTTGGCAGCCCTTGCGGAACGGTGTAATTAGTCCCGCGATAAACATCTCATCCCGGGGCCCGGGCTCCAACACGTCCGTGTTCTAAATACATTTCTTCTTGCAGAGACGTGTCTTCCACACCAATCCGTGTTCGGTTTGGCTATTTTAATCTCAGCTCCTCACTCACTCATCCCAGAGAAAGGCCTTTGAGTCAGAGTTCCCCAAACAATAATTTAAAAATATATATATGTCCAAAATATAGAACGTGCAGAATTTTCTTTCCTGTTTCCAGCTTTTTTGGTTCCAGTTCGGCAGAGTTACCGAGCACTGGGTGAAGGTCGCCGGCGTGTACGCAGGAGAGGTGCCCTGTGTCCCTTCCCAGCCAATAGGAAGCAGCCCCGGAATGGTAGCTGGGACCCAGACCACGCAGACGCCGTCAAGGGTGTCTCCTGCCAAAAGTCACACCTCGGCTGGACTGCTGCTCACAAGTGTGATAGCTAGTGTTTAATATTGGGCTTCACGGGTTGCGAGCTTTTCGCAGCTCGTTTTATGGCGCTCCCAGCGAAGGTGGAGGTCAGTCATCGAAGAGTGGTTGTCCTCACACAGGTGGCGTGAAGCGGACTTTGACACGGTCCCGGACCAGAGGCGTCCTGGCTTCGCCCAGCGCAGAAACGGTGCTAAGCGGCACACTTTACTTTCTCAAATGTGTCGGGAAAGTGCTAATTTTCTTCCACTTTGCGAGCGCGTCCTGGGTGCCTTGAAGGGGCGGAGGGGGGTGCTCTGGGAGGAGGAGGGTGTCTCTCTCTCGCCCCCCCCACTCACTCCAGTCCTGTGGGCGCACACAGCGCTTCTGGACCTTGACAGAGTCGACTCACATTCATCTGCTCCGAATTTGTCCAAAAGAAACAATAAACGGACAATTACATAATTCCACGTGGGGTTAAACTGTGGAAATGTTTGGTTTCCTCAGATAATTACAATCATGCACTAAGAGGGCAATGTTGAACGTCAATGAACTCCACACGCGTTCCGTGTATGGAATGGAAATCGGCACCGAGGCACGTGAGGTTACTAAAATGTTTCTGCCACACACACCAGGTAGTTTTCCTAAAGAGAAGTAATTGCGGGTGACTTCCAGGCTCAAGAGAGACATAATTAAAAACAGCAGACCGAAAACTACAGACAATTGGGAAAAAGGGTCAGATCAGTATGGTGGCTGCTAGAGGCTCAGGAACATAGACGTCTTTTACCTTTCATCCTCACAGTTGCCTCATGGCTCAACATGAATGCCGAAGCTCCAGCCATTGCGTCTACATCCCTGAAAGCAGAAAACAGTGAGGAACCAAAGGGTCTATTTTCCAACTGAATTAGCTCTTCCTTGGCAGCCTTTGTAAATGCCCCTCTACAGTTCCACGGATATCCTATTGGATTTAGGTTCATGGCCACGCCTTCCTGAATGACAGTCTAGCTTATGTACATGGTTTGCTAGTCGGGGGACAATTTCACTCTAAAAAACAAACAAACAAACAAAAACTGAAGACCTAACTCAGTTGGAAAATAGACCCTTTGGTTCCTCACTGTTTTCTGCTTTCAGGGATGTAGACGCAATGGCTGGAGCTTCAGCATCCATTTTGAGTCATGAGGCAACCATGAGGATGAAAAGTAAAAGTCTATTCACAGTAGTCTTTGGTTATCAATTAAGTTTCTTCTCAGCCTCATAACCTATGTTAGGACAGGTTACACGTGGACACGACATCCGTGAGCCAACAGCAAGCCTTCTGGAGCACCCCACACCTGCCCCCCACTGGCACCCCCAAGCAAGGCCACTGCTCGTCAGCACTGGGCTCTCCAGCCTGGCTCCCGTGCCCAGTCCCTGCAGGAGCTCAGAGCTGAAGTGTGTCCAAGGGCTGGTCCTTCCGGGCTGTGGGAGACAGGTTGTCTTGTCTTTTCCAGCTTTTAGGGGCCACCTGCCTTGCTCAGCTCATGGCTTCCGTCCATCTTCAAAACAGGAGCACAGCATCTTCCAACCTTGCTCTCTGTCTCTGTCTCTCTGTGACCCTCTCTTTCCCTTCCTGTCTGTCTGTCTACCTATCTGTCTATCTATCTATCTGTCTGTCTGTCTGTCTATCTACCTGTCTATCTATCTATCTATCTATCTATCTATCTATCTATCTATCTATCTATCTATCATCTATCTATCTATCTATCATCTATCTATCTATCTAGTCTTCATATCTATCTCAATCTCTTGCTCTTTTCCTGTCTCTCCTCTATCTCCATGCTTCCATCTGCTTCTCTGACTCCAATCTTGCGTCCCCCATTTGTAAGAATGCTGTGGTTACATCCAGGGACCACGGGAGTCATCCAGGGTCGCCTCTCCCCCCCATGTCAACATCTTAAATGTAATCACATCCACAAAGTGCCTTCTGCCACCGCAGGTAACATATTCGTGGGCCCCAGGAATTAAGACACGGACATGTGGTGGGGGCCTTATTTCACCATCTGCACTCACCTTAGGGGTTCGGAATTAAATAACCGGGCAGGATAGATTTCTTTTTAATAATTGCTTTGCTTTATTGATTTTAGAGAGAGGAAGGGAGAGAGAGATAGAAACATCAGTGAGAGAGAACATCGATGGGCCGCCTCCTGCATGCCCCCCACTGGGGATCGGGCCCACAACCTGGGCATGTGCCGTGACCGGGAATCGAACTGGCGACCTCTTGGTGCAGGGTCGACGCTCAACCACTGAGCCACACTGGCTGGGCTAGATTTTATTTTTCCACAAAAAAAGATATTTGCTGCTGATGCTATCTGAGTGTTTCCAGCAATGGACTCGAAAGCATATTTACACTTTCCAGCATTAAATTGTCCTTTGTTGACAGCATAGGATCTGTGAGCAAATTCACATGATTCCGTTTCAATGTTCTTTATTGAATTTATTGGGGTGACTTTGGTTAATAAAATATGTAGGTTTCAGCCCGGCCGGTGTTGCTCAGTGGTTGAGCGTCCACCCTGCACCAAGAGGTCGCTGGTTCGATTCCCGGTCAGGGCACATGCCCAGGTTGTGGGCTTGATCCCCAGTGGGGGGCGTGCAGGAGGCGGCCAGTCGATGTTCTCTCTCATCGATGTTTCTATCTCTCTCTCCCTCTCCCTTCCTCTCTCTCTAAAATCAATAAAGAAAAAATTGTAATAAATAAAAAATGAAGAGAAGTAGGTGTGTGAGCTTTATTTTTAAGGGGTTCATGGTGAGCAGGAGACCTTGAGAGAGCCGTGTGCACCGAACATAGGGGTTGACGCGTACCATGTGGGGGTCCTTCAAGGTCGTGACCAGAGCACCCTGGGCCATACGTGGTGTGGGTGATTGTGTAACAAGGACAGACTTGTTCACATCCCGTGTTCAAAGTCACCATCCAGACAGAGTCCTTCCCTTTCTCCGGGTGAGGACAGAGCAAGGAGATGGTGTGCATGGACCCGGGACGGGACTCTCAGCAGACACTCAATGCTCTGACACCTTGACCTCGGACTTCCAGCCTCCGTAGCCGAGAAGACAAACGCCTGTTGTTTATAAAACCCCCGTCGCGGTCTTTCCTCTGTCACAGGCACAGCGAGAGTCCGGCTCCCTGTGCCAGGCAGGCCCATGCCGCTCGGCCACCGGCAACGCCTCTCAGGGGTGACAAGAAGCAGGTGCGACCCAGAGCCAGGGGTCACAAGTGTGGACACACCCGTTCCGTGAAAGGTTTGCAAAACGCCATTATAAAACAAAACAAAAAAAAGCATCAGGAACAGGTTTTCAGAAGAGCAGAGGCCCAGGGATGAAATTAAAGATGGGTCATCGGTTACCTGGGGAATGCGGTGGAAACAGACGCTGGTCGCGGGCCAAGCCCAGAAAATGGGAGCGTGCACTATTTTTGTTCAATGGCGAGAGCTTGGAAATGGTCTGAGATCCTGGAACCGCTGCCTAAAGTTTTCCAGTTCCCCGGGCCAGACTGCAGACTGCATGGACTGTAAAAAACGGGCAGACTGTTGCAGCCAGAAAAATACAGCCATTGTAGCATCGCGTGGACGGGGGCCGTCGGAAAAATCAGAACCAGGCCCGCCTCCCGACCTGGCTTGCCGAATGCAAAGGAAAGGGGGGTGTTGGGGCAGAGGGGCTGGAGATTTCCAAGGAGAATCAGCTTCTGGTGCCTGTTGGAGATGGAATGACCCGAGTGACGACCCTGAATGTCTGCAGTGTTGCTGCTTCTCAGCTTAGCAGCATCTGATTCCAGAAACGGCATTTCAGGGCCGGCGTTATGGCCAGAGGAGCGAAGAAAACACAAACAGCGTCGTGTCTGGGGTACGCACAATGGGCAGGACTCGTTTGTAGGCGTGAACATAACGAACACAGCAGACAGTGTGGCCTAAAGCGAGGCGTTTGTTTATTTACGTTTCACTGGAATTTTGACAGAGAGGGACGTTGATTTGTTGTGTCACTGATTCGTGGAGTCATTGGTTGATTCTTTTTCTTTTTTTCAAATTTTTTTCTTTATTGATTTTAGAGAGAGAGGAAGGGAGAGGGAGAGATGGAAACATGGATGAGAGAGAACATTGACTGGACGCCCCCTGCATGCCCCCCACTG
Organism: Tadarida brasiliensis; assembly: GCA_030848825.1. NCBI lineage: Eukaryota > Metazoa > Chordata > Mammalia > Chiroptera > Molossidae > Tadarida > Tadarida brasiliensis. Next base: position 133,028,611 of record CM061280.1, on the reverse strand, counting down.
GGGATCGGGCCCACAACCTGGGCATGTGCCCTGACCGGGAATCAAAGCGGCAACCTTTTGGTGCATGGGTCGACGCTCAATCACTGAACCACACCGGCCGGGCATTGGTTGGTTCTTATACGTGCTGTGATCCGGGATGGAACGCACAACTGTGGTGTATGGGGACAAGGGACAATGCTCTAACCAACTGAGCCACCGGGCCAGGGCCCAGACATTTCTTTCTGAGAGTTCTGGAAGGTGGAGTCTGAGCCCCAGCTGTGGGCCGGCTGGTGCCTTGGAGGCCTCTCTCCTGGGCGTGTGGATGGCCGTCTGCTCTGTGTCCTCACGTGGGCGTCCCTCTGTGTGAGTCCGTGTCCTCATCTCCTCTTCTTATAAGGACCCCAGTCCTCTGGGATCAGGGCCACCCTAGTGACCCATTTGACCTTAATCACCTCTTCACAGACCCATCTCCAAATACAGCCCCATCCTGAGGTGCTGGGGTTGGGGTTCAACCTTTGGATTTGGGGTACACACAGCGCAGCCCATGACAGCGCTGGGTGCTGACGAAGTGTGTCTGTGATGAAACGCCCTCTCTGCTCAGCATGTGTTTATAAAGCACAGAACGCAGGCGCCGTCAGCTGCCTTGCAAAGCTTGGCAGGGGGAGCGTCCCTTGGGGGCGCAGTGACAACCTCCATCGGGAAGAACGTTACACGACTTTCTGTTTTTTCAAATCATTATTAACTTTATTATTTTTGCAATTTAATTTTTTAAAGATATGTTTTTATTGTTTTTTAGAGAGCAAGGAAGGGAGAGGGAAAGAGAGAGAGAAACATCGATGAGAGAGAATCATCGATCGGCCGCCTCCTGCATGCCCCCCACTGGGGATCGGGCCAGCAACCTGGGCACGTGCCCTGACCGGGAATCAAACCTGGACCTCTCAGTCCATGGGACAACACTCAGTCCAGTGAGCCACACCACCTGGGCTGCAATTTAATTTTTAAAATTTTTTTCTGTTTAATGTTAATAAAAGTATATAGGTCGCAGGTGTGCAATGTCACAACACATCCTGTGTATATAGCATTGTGTGTTCAGCACCCCAAGTCCAGTCTCCTTCCATCACCATGTATCCCCTTTTATCCTCTTCTGCCTCCCCAAACCCTTCCCTCTGGTCATCACCACACTGTTATCTGTCTATTAGGTTTCTTTCTTTCTCTCTCTCTCTCCCCCTCCCTCCATGCCTCCCACTCTATGTAAAATAAATCAATAGAAAAATTGAATCAGAAGCCAGAGCACCACAGTCCCTAAGTCAAATCCAGCCCACCTTGTGTTTTCCTAAATTAAGTTTTATGGGCAAACAAGCACACCCATTTTCTATGGCTGGGTTTGCAACAAAGTGGCAGAGCTGAGTTGCTGCCATAAAAAACCAGATCCCATATGTAACCGGGTAACTATGTTACCTGATTTCCTTTACAAATGTTTCACTCCCTTACATACTAGAAAACCAACCTTTAATTGCTCTATGCTGATTCAATGTATAAATGATGAAACAATGTATCTTTAAACAATGTACAGTCGTCCCTCGCCACTTCGTGCTTCGACTTTCGTGGCTTCACTCTATCGAGGTTTTATCAAATATATTCATTAAAAAGTTGATCGAGCCCTGGCCGGTTTGGCTCAGCGGTTAGAGTGTCGGCCCGCGGACCAGAGAGTCCTGGGTTCGGTTCCCGCTAAGGGCACGTACCTCGGTTGCAGCTTGTCCTCAGCCCCGGTTGGGGCCGTGTGGGGGGCACCCACTCGATGTGTCTCTCTCACATCGATGCTTCTCTTTCTCTCTTTCTCCCTCTCTCCCTCCCGCTCTATCTGAAAATAAATGCAAAAAAACAAGTTGATCGAGACAGTGAAAATGATACAGTGTGCGCTTGGTTGTCTCAGTCAATTATGCACCCCTGTATTACAATTAAAATTAAAATTAAAATCACTGTACGTATGGACTGTAGGCCTCTGTATTTGAGCACCCCAGGAATCCTTCAACGCCAGGTGCAACCGCTGGACCGCTCCTTGTGTGTGGGCAATAATGTTTTTCCAAAAAGTCAGGTGTGGTGCAACCAAGCCAATCAGAGCGTGCTGGTCACTGGTTGGCTGTCCCATCCTCTTCCTGTCCTGGCCACTGACTGGCTCGGCCTCGTGCAAGTCCGTTCCTCTCATACACGGGTCTACATCGCTAGGCGTCGGAAGCCACCTTGCTTTCTTTGCTGAGCACTACATCTCTTCATCTTCATCGCATCATCATCGAGCAAGGTGCACTATTTTCACAGGTTAGTGGTTGTGTGTGAGAACTGTGTGTGTGTGTAATTAAATGTACAATAATAATAATATGATCTTTGTAACATCTAATATGTCTTATTGTCTCTTATTTTGTCTAATGTATTGGGTAATGCGAGTGTAACGGTGACCAAAGGGTGTTATTTCATGTCTAGAAGGCTCTAATAATGTTAAAAAACGTATTTAGAGGGTCGTAAACAAGTTTTCTATGCTCTAACTGTGAAAATATTCGATTTATAGATAAAGAATCCTACTTCGTGGAAATTCATTTATTGCGGTAGAGTCTGGAACTGATTAACCGCAATAAACAAGGGCCGACTGTATAAAGAAGCATTAAGTACCTATATAATGTAAGAACTACAGAAGGTCTTTATTTTGCTTTCAAAGACTTGCAGTCTAAGTTTTCTTTTCTTTTTTTTTCTTTTCCTCCAGAGTTGCTTTCAATGACTGTCTAATCCTTTCCATTATACTTTGGATCTTGACTCTACCAATTTGGCTGTTTGTCTCTTCAACCTAAGCCTTGGAGAAATAAATTATTTCCACTTTGACCAGGGTCTTATTTTTTCTACTGACAAGAAATGCCAGCCTTTTCTGAAAACCCGACTTTTCCTTCTCGATGCTCGGAAACACCATCGATGTTAGCCAAAGGGACACGAAAAGCTACATGTCAAGCTCTCTGAGAAGAAGCTGCTTTGTACGATGTCTAGATGTTCCGATGTTCAAGCTCTTTGCATGGTGACCATCCTTTGGGTAGTAACTGATTAGTTGTTTCACTTTATTAAGAGGTTGACTAGAGTTTTCATCTTAGGAGAATAGTCAACCTGTGGGGTTCCTGAGTGACAAATAGGTAGGCTCTTCCAAAAACATGGTGCACCATATTTATTCTATAAAATAAATAGAAAGAACCACTTTCCCAAGGAAGTTACTTTTAGACTAGAGTGAGAGCAATGCACTAAAAAATAAATAAAAATACCTCCCAAATCCCAGGGGAAAGTGTCTTTGAATGACATGCATTGTCCTCTCCTGGGGACTCTTTGAACAGGAACTACCCCATGAACCTATCCCCCCCCCAAAAATATATATATTTCAGATCTTATTAGATGGATTATTTCCAGCATAAAGAGAAAAGACAAATAGGCCTGCAAATGTTTCTTGTTCATTTATAAAGTTGAGTCAGCATCCAGAAACCACAGTCTGCTCTACCCGCAAATATTCTGTAAGTGACTAAGTGCTTTGCCGTTGCATTGACGATAAAGTAAATTGTTTCTTTCTTTTCCCAAACATGAGGCAACAATAAATTGTCTCAGAACGTTCAACTGTGTCGTGTTTGAATCCGTTCAGTCCGCTGAACTTGAAAGAGGTCTGCGAGATTCTGCAGCTTCAGGATGTACCATAACCCACTGGTAACAACAGAATCATATCGGATATTCATCGTAGATACATCCATAGAAAGAGGTGCCGGAAGGGCAAAGGTTCCTTGCCTCATTCTGCTTGGTTATACTTTCTCTTTTTCTTATCTTTTTTTTTTTTTTAATTCCTGGTTGCACAAGCAAGTTTTTAGAACTGGAAAAAAAAATGTGGTAATACTTAGTTGCTGGATACGTGGAATCAGGAGGGAGGAAGGGAGCTCACTCAGGAGCCAGGGACTTTCCAAAGGGTTGGGAAGAACCCACTCCGTGGACCAGGCAGCGGAGGACGGCGGATTCTGCTGCATCGGGTCCCGTCTGGTCCAGGGGGTGACCGGGAAGAGGGAATGCCTCACCATCTGAACAGTCCCCGCTGGGCTCCTCGGACCCCACGGGCCCTTGGACAATTGTGTCCCCTGGGAACAGGTGGCAATGCCTGGAGACACTCTGGCTTGTGAGGGTTGGGGGTGAATGATATCCTGTCTGGCATTTATCTATCTGCTCCTGGCATCGGGTGGGTGGAGACCCGGATGCTGCTCAATGCAGAGAGTCCTGCAGCCCCAGTACTTCTGAGGGCAAGAGATTGTGTCTTAGCATGAGCAGCCCTGTCTGTCTGGCTGCCTGCCTACTCATTTGTCCGTCCATCTGTTTATCTATCTATGTATCTATGTATCTATCTATGTATCTATCCATGTATCTATGTATCTATCTATGTATGTATGTATCTATGTATCTATGTATCTATCTATGTATCTATGTATCTATCTATCTATGTATCTATCTATGTATCTATGTATCTATCTATGTATGTATGTATCTATGTATCTATCTATGTATGTATCTATGTATCTATCTATCTATGTATCTATCTATGTATCTATGTATCTATCTATGTATCTATCTATGTATGTATGTATCTATGTATCTATATGTCTATGTATCTACCTATGTATCTATGTATCTATGTATGTATGTATCTATCTATGTATCTATGTATCTATGTATCTATCTATCTATGTATCTATGTATCTATCTATGTATCTATCTATGTATGTATGTATCTATGTATCTATATGTCTATGTATCTATCTATGTATCTATGTATGCATGTATGTATGTATGTATGTATCTATCATCCACCTACTATCTATACGTCTACTATTTATCTATATCATTACTATCATATTCTATCTATCTATCTATCTATCTATCTATCTATCTATCTATCTCTATCTATCATTATCCACTATCCTATCTATTTATCTTTCTATCCATCCACTATTTATCTATATCATTATCTATTGTATCCTATTATTTATCTATCATCTATCTGTGTATCTATCTACTATCTATACATTTACTATTTATCAATATCATCTATCATATCATATCTATCATTTATCTATGTATCTATGTATCTATCTATGTATCTATGTATCTATCTATGTATCTACCTATGTATGTATGTATGTATGTATGTATCTATCTATCTATCTATCTATCTATCTATCATCTATCTATCATTACCACTATCCTATCTATTTGTCTATCTATCCATCTATTATTTATCTATATCATTATCATCTGTCTTACCTATCTATTCTCTACTTATCCTGTCTGTCATTTATCTGTCTATCTACCTGCTGCTCTATGTATTGTCTAGCTATCTAGTAGTGCTGTTTCCTTTCTCACGCACATGGTATTGAGAAAGGAAAACCATGTCTTATTCAAGAGGAAAAGGAAATTTAGGCCGTGGGCTGGAGTGTGGATTGAAGCTAAGTGGAGCCCCAGAAAAGTGGCCCCATGGACTTCTGAAAGGAAACCCCAGATTGGTTCATCTAGATCCTTGTCCAAATTTCCCCAGCGAGTGGGTGTGCAATTCAAACCCGACACCTCCCATTAATCATCGAACCGGTCATTGGTCAACCACAATCTGACTCAAGTGTTCTCAGCACCGGATGAAAAAACATCACTGAGAAATAATTAAAACCTTCTACATTTTCCTGCGATTAGGAATTTTGCGGGAATGCGGCAACTTGAGTTTGAAAACAGCAAGCATCTCAGGGGAGCCGGGACAAATTGGTCCTAGCTCCTAGAATACCAGAAAAATCACATAAAAACTTGGGAGAAGCAGAATGTGCCCAAATTATGACTTCGTTGAAGAAAACCAGTCATTGCCCAGGGCAGGCCATGGGTGAGTGCTTGAGGACAAGACACCTGCCTAGGTACACCAGATGGAAAATAACGGGCCACGTCACGTAGGTTTCTCAAATGTGATTTATTTATCATTTTTTCCCCTCAAAGTAAAGTTTTCTTTAAATACACATAGGTCCTTCTCCAGGATAGCTCAGAAGACTGTCCTGGAAAGTGATTTAATTTCTATAATGAAAAATACAGACTGGCTGGTGTGGTCTAATGGACTCAGCCTCATTCCATGCACCAGGAGGTCGCTGGTTCGAGTCCCGGTCAGGGCACATGCCCGGGTTGCAGGCTCGATCCCCAGTGGGGGACGTGCAGGAGGCAGCCGATCCATGTTTCTCTCTCTCTCTCCCTCTCCCTTCTTCTCTCTCTAAAAAATCAATAAAAACATATTTTAAAAAATATATATATATAGTTTTAAAAATAGATAAAATTTAATTCTGTATTATTTTAGGAAATAAGAGATCACTGTGTGGCATTCCAAATTTAATCTCAATAGGTATTAGACCTTCAAACAATATGGAAAATGGCCCTGGCTGGTCTGGCTCAGAGGTTAGAGCATCAGCCCATGGACCGGAGAGTCCTGGGTTCGGTTCCCGCTAAGGGCACCTACTTCGGTTGCAGTTTGTCCCCGGCCCCGGGTGGAGTCGTGTGGGTGGCGACCAGTCGATGTGTCTCTCTCACATCGATGTTTCTCTCTATCCCTTCCCCCCTCTCTCCCTCCTGCTCTGTCTGAAGATAAATGCAAAAAAAAAAAACAGGTAACTGTGGACACAGAGACAAGTGTAGAGGAAAGACCATATAAAAAAGATGTAGGGAGAACACGAATTCAAACATATCTTACTTTTGGAAAATTGGAAAAAATACACAATTCTATGAGTACGTTACTTGGACCCGTAGAACGCATTCATGTCGGTTCCACCCTGATGACCAAGTCACCTGCTAAAGACCCCTTCTCCTCAATAACATTGTGTTGGGGATTCAGACTCAACCTATGAATCTTTGGGGAACACAGAGTCATTCTATAGCGCCCAACGCCTCGCACGTCCATAAAGGCAGCATCAGGCCCCCGAGGAGGTGTTCTCGACCTGCAGTCCGTGACATTCAGCCACAGATCACCCAGCCCACTGAAACAGCCAAGCTTTTGTCCAGACACTTGTTCCGGGGGTCTAAGCAGAGGCTGGCATTTCCACGGCGACATGGATCACCTAATCTGCCGATTCTCCAAGCAGAACACTACGTCTGGTTTTCATAAAGAGAACAGAAAAATATGTAACATGACAGGACTTCAGAAATCATCGTTTCTTCTCAATAGACCACGAAGGAATACCGGCTGGGTGGCTATATTCAACACCGTCTTCTAACACTGAATGAATGCTCCCTTATTATAGAAAAGTTGAAGCCACAGAATAAGTTCCAACTACTACAGTATGTCATATTTAAAAAATAAATAAATAAAAGTGTCAGTGCTTTTTCGGTGAAATAGTCCACATGCATTCTAGAAAAAAGTGACTTTGTGATATCATCGGTGATCATCAACGCACAGAGTCCTGCATTTGTGTGAAATAAAGAAGGAAAACATTGAGATGAAGAAATCGTTTTATATTCCCAAGAAAACGTATCTCCAGGCCAATTTGGTCGTAACTGAATGTGACGCGAATACTCAAGCTCTCTGCCTTGCCATGGCCCACCCAGGTCAGTTCTTCAGAAAGCCCCAGAATGATCTAAAATTGGAATACGCTCAGAAAATGCTTGTTAGGCATTTTTTCCCCCTCATTGTAGGACTCTTTATGAGAAGAATACTTAATACTTTGGCTCTTACTGAGGACTTCTGCAGAAGAGTTACATAATCCCTTCATACAAGCAACTCAGCTAGCTGGTCAGGTTTAGAATCGATGGGTAAATGGGTAGAAATGTCAACCTCTATAGAGAGCTCACAGAGAAGGAGAAATGTGTTTGCATCACAAGCAAACATATCACAATGCCTGAGCAAATATCTAAAAAAAATGGAACAGAGTTGACTTCATTTTGAAAAATATTTGCAGTATTGTGAAACTTGTCCTAAATCAACTAGTCATCAAACCCATACTCTAAAGTGTTTATCTGACTCTGCTCATTTTTCTCATTTAGTCTCCACTGGGGTGTCTCAATCTTACTGCTTTTTGACATTTGGGCTAAATCATTCTCTGGTGTGGACTCTGCCTGTACCCTGTAGGATGCTGAACAATGTCCCTGGTCTCCACCCACCAGACAAAAGTAGCATCTCCTCCCCAAAGTGGTGACAACCAAGAAGAAAAAATCTCCAGACGTTGTCAAGTATCCCATGGGGAACGGAATCTCCGCAGTTGACAACTGATGTCAACTTATAAACTAATTTTCTTAGCAGCTGTCATCCTAGTATGTGATGATTAGATTTTATGGGTCATCATGGCTGGGCCATGGTGCTCAGTTATGGGGTCAAACATCATTCGAGATATTTCTGTGAGGACAGATGTTGGGTGAGATGGACATTTTAATCAGTACAGCAGGTGGTCCTCCGTGGTGCAGGTAAGTCTCGTCAAGTCATCTGAAGGCCTGGGGAGAGCAAAGACTGCAGAAGAGGGAATTCTGTAGCAGACGTCCTTTGCCCTTGGACTGCAAGCCTTCCTTGAGTGTCCAGCCTTCCAGACTACCTACCCATGAAATGTTGGACTCTCCAAACCTCTACATTTGTGTGAACCAATTCTTTAAGGTAGACCTCCTGATGGATGGACGGATAGATGAATGGATGGATGGATGGATAGATGGATAGATGGATGGGTGGACAGGTAGGTGGATAGAGGGATGGATGGAAAGGTATGTGGATGGATGGATGGATGCATGGATGCATGGATGGATGGATGGATGGATGGTTGGATGGATGGATGGATGGATGCATGGATGGATGGATGGATGGATGGATGGATGGATGGATGGATGGATGGATGGATGGACAGATGAATGGATGGATGGATGAATGGATGGATGGGTGGGTGGACAGATGAATGGATGGATGATAGATGATAGATAGATGATAGATAGATAGATAGATAGATAGATAGATAGATAGATAGATGATAGATAGATGATAGATAGATAGATAGATAGATAGATAGATAGATAGATAGATAGATAGATATGGAGATAGGTAGGTAGATAGATATGTAGGTAGATAGACAGATAAATATTATTTACCTTTCTACATACACCTCATTGTGTTCTTGCCCCCTGGAGAACCCTGAACAACATATCGTGATTCTAGGATTTGTGTAGGAGAAGATTCCCCACCCCCTTTTTTTCTCCTCTAGCACCCATGCTTTCATGCCCCACTTATCTTGTTCCTCAGCCCCTGGTTCTGCACCGCCCCACAGGCCTGTGAAGTGCAAAGCCCGTTTGGGTCTAAATGCTTGGACATGTCCATACCTTCGGTCTGCGTGTATTCTCGAATGCTCACTGCATGCTTACCATCCTGTATGAGTAGCCCCGACTTGGAGGTCGATGATCTTGGAATATTTCATTCTTTCTAAACCTATTTTCTATTTGCTGGGAAGTTCATCGAGCTCAGAAGGATCTTCTCTTTCATTTCCTTGAAAAATATGCATTTAAGAATAATTGAGCAGTTATTATTTTTTTTCAGTTAAGATAAAAAAATAAAATCAATCATTTCCAATTGACCTATTCAGGGCCATTTTGGTACATTCATAACGTTGCATAGTCAACACCTCTCTCCAGTTCTAAGACCTTTTCATCTCCCCAAAGGTAACCTCACACCTGTGAGAATCAGTCCCCCTCCCCCTCCCCCAGTCCTGACAACCCTTACCCAGTTCATCTGTGGATTTGCCTGTGGGGATGTTCCATGTGAATGAAATCATACACTGTGTGGTCTTCATATCTGGCTTCTTGACTTGAGTTGTTAAAGTCCATCCACATGGAATCATATATCAGGGCTTCTTTCCTTTTTTTAAAATGTAACAGCTTTTGTGAGAAAGAGGCAGGTGTTGTGTTTTCTGGGGGGAGGTGATGATTGATCTTTCTGATCATCAATTACCACCATAGGGATTTAACTGATCATTCATTTATTCATTCACCCACTCATGACAATGAAGAGAACTAGAAGGTTCTCATAAAATTAAAAAAATTAAAAAAACTTGATTAAAAAAAAACAACAAACATTTTTTGTTTCCCCAAAACATATCTGTAGATTTGAACTGGTTCCAAGACATCCATAAATATGCAAGTGACACACACCCACCCCCTCTCCGCACCCGCTGATTTGAGTTGCCACGTAGCAAATTCTTCGACGCTTAAATACTTGCGAAATGGAAACAAGCAGACCTAAGAAAATGCTCTGAAATCTGATTTTGCCTTGCATCATGGGAGGATGTGGGTTGTGGGAAGCGAGGTACGCCCAATTGTCTTCATTTCATGCAGCTATGGGAAAAGGCGAAAATATGTAGAGTATCATCCCCCAGTGACTTCCGACGGCCAAATGGTTTATGAGACTATATGCATAAAGAGAGGCTCGAAAACAGGAGGGATTTCTGCAAGGATTCCAAGGCAGCTGTCTGGGATTGTGATCATATCATGATCTGTACTCATTGGTGTGGCTTTGGGGTGTATACACACAGGCATTAAGAGTATGCAGAAATAAACATATTTTTTTGGTCTCTCTTCACTTTGAGGTCCCTATCTTTGAAGGAAATGATCCAAGTTTCGAAGGAAATAAGTATTTTTAAAAATGAGTGTTGATATCTTCTCTGCTGACTTAGACATCAGCAGCTGAGGACAGGAAGGGAGCCACCCACTGAGGTTTTTCAGTTGTCACCGTTGAAGAATCAGGGTGGTGGAGTCCCTTCTGAAAGCAAAAGGTACAGAAGAAAGAGATTATGCAGATTTATGCGGATGGATGAATTGTCAAACGCATGCTAAGAACTGTTGTTTCCTGGGCTTTTGTCCTTCACTGGAAAGCAGAGACACAGGTCACTCCCAGCCCTTTCATCTCCTGCGTCAGTGACAGAGACGATAAACTTGTTTATTTCTCCTTTTCAGTGGAAACCCGGAGGAGAACCCAGCACATTCCTGCAGGGATAAAGTGAAAATTCCCTCTTGCTGGATCACACCCCTCCCCCCACCAACCCCAGACAAACACAGCTTCTTCCTCATTCCGCTCAAGAGACTTTTAAAAATATAAATTGAGTAGGATTGCGGTCATAACACTTAACATGAGATCTACCTTTTAATGATTTTTTTTTTAAAGGATCCTCAACTCTAGACACTCTGAGGGTATCGATCCCTAGAGCGTACTCATCTTTGGAATTTCCCAAAAGTCAGGGGTCTGGACATGTAATTAAAAGATCAGCAAAGGCCATGGGGTTTGGGTCTCGTCCACCACGCTTTTCGTGTCTGCATAAAACCTAAGTCAAACTCAAAACGATGTCTTATGTGACCTCTGTCACCCAGCTATATTGATTCGGTGTTCATCAACTCTACATCCTTCAGATACGTGTGTAGAAGAAAACCATATTTTATGACCTGTATTTTAAAGACCAGAGGGTAAAGCAGGACTTTGCCCACCGGGGGACACTCAGCAATGACTGGGACATTTTTCGTGGTTCCAACAGGGAGAGGGGCGTTGCTCCTGGCACCTCCTGGGTGGAGACCAAGGACCCAGCTCAACCCCCAACATGCACGGGACACCCCACCACCGTTGTCTGCTCCAAACTGTCCATAGCAGTGAGACTGAGAAACGCTGAACCAAAGAATAAGGAGCGTTGCCGAGACCATGATGTGATACGCAAAGGATGTTAATGGAAAGGTAAACTTCCAAAGTAACCTGATACTTTCCATGGGATGTTTATTCCCCCCTGCTGTGTAACCCCGAGGACAGCCCAGCACATTCCTGGAGATTCAGTGAAGATTTCCTCTCAGTGGGTAACACACCTCATATCACCAAAACCAGGACAGCTTGTGGTGAAATAAGAAAATCCTGCTTTTTGGGACAACATGGATGGACCTTGAGGACAGGATGCTAAGTGAGATAAGACAGAGAAAGACAAATACCATATGGGCTCACGTATATGCGTAATCTGAAAAAGGTACCTTGTGAAAAGAGTAAAATGCTGGTTACCTAGCGCTGGTGAGCCAGTGAATAGGAGAGATGTTGTATACGACTTCAAACTTTCAATATATATATTGTTTTTTAAAATTCGGAAGCTCTAATGCACATCACAGGCATTATGCACAACTGCATTGTATTACTGACATCCAACTTGCTAAGAGACTAGATCTTAATTATTCCCACCAAAAAAAAAAAGTAGCTGAGAAAATCATCTATATAAAAATCTAATCCTTCTAACCTCTATATTATACATTATGATCTATCTATTCTAGTTATTCTTATCATATGCATATACCGATAGATACATAGAGAAATGAATTAAAAAGTATTTCATTTAAAATACTTGTGCACTTTACATATTATCTAGTTATTGATCACCTGTATCTACTTATCACCTAGCTATCTGTTCCTCCATCACTGATATATCTATTTGTCTGTCTCTTTATGTATCCATTACCCATTAATCACTTATCTATGTGTCTACCTATATATTTATCTAATCTATTATATATTGTAATCTTTCTGTTATTATCTATTATATTTATATATACTAGATAAATACATAGATATTGACCTAGATAAGTAGATAGACAGATAATTTTTAAAATATACAAATATTTAAAATAAAACACTTTTGGGGGTGAAATGGGTAACTTGGTAAATGCAGAAATTGCTCTTTAAAGAATTAACATTCAGGCCCGACCTGTGTTGCTCAGTGGTTGAGCGTCGACCCTGCATCAAGAGGTCGCCAGTTTGATTCCTGGTCAGGGCACATGCCCAGGTTGTGGGCCCGATCCCCAGTGGGGGGCATGTAGGAGGCGGCCAGTCGATGTTCTCTCTCACCAATGTTATTGTCTCTCTTTCCCTCTCCCTTCCTGTCTCTCTAAAATCAATAAAGAAATTTTTTTTTTTTTTTTTTTTTTACAAAGAACTAACATTCAGTGATCAGCCTGATTCCCATTTTATTCACTCTTCGCCTCTCAGCACAGCCAGGGTCGGTCTGAGACAGCCTCCAGCTCCGTCTGCCCACCTGTCCATCCTCCAGAGACTCTCCCACCCCTGCACCCTGCCAGCTTGATTTCACAGTCCCTCACCTGTCCCCCAGCCCCTCAGGTGCATCACGCACCCTGTCCTCTGTGAGTGTGGGCCATCCATCCATGTCCCCACCCAACACACACGTCAAGAGCACGGAGACACTCATGTCTTTCTCAAGGAGTTTCTCCGGCAGGAAACTAATAGACGACGCGACCCCTTGACAATTCCCACTGAAGAAACGAATTCTAAACAACGGTCCCAATTTTACCTCCTACGATCCAGTTGGCAGTAGGTAAGGGGTTTATTTTCAGCCCCAGAAAGTGGCTCAAAGAAGAAGATAAAAAGCAGCTCCTTTGTTAGAACCCTTACAGCATCATGAGCAATAAAATAGACTTTCTGAAGATTCTCCAGCCGGACCTTCCCCACCGCGGCTCTAAGGCATCTGCTTTTACTTGAGGCCAAAGGAAGGTGAGCGTGTTTCTTCCTAACGCCTCATGACACATTATGCAAAGGTTCGGGTGCTTTGGGGAAATTTTCTGATGTTTGCTAGTGATTTGGGGGGAAAGTTTGTGTCTCTAATGCGGCAGCTAAACCTCAATGAGGTAGGTCGAATGAACTAATGAAAACTTGATTTTCATTGGTGGCTTCCTTAATTTGTCCAATTCGTACTTTCTGATTGAAAGTGACTTAACTAAAGTTTCCTGGAAAACAATCCCCATATTTAAGTCTGATATGGCTTTTAAACATCTCTCTGTGTTGGGGTTGGGGGTTAAATGATCATTTATGTTATTTATAACTTTCTAATGTTTTCAGGAGGATGGGTAGGAAAATGAATGCATCATGTAAAATTAAATCTTATGCACATTGTAGGGAAAAAAAATAAAAAGTGTGGACATTTTGTTCAAGCCAGGGAGTTGAAATCAATTTTTTTTTTTTCCAGAAGAAAAGAGGCTGAGGAAATTCTTCTTTCCAAGATTAGAAACCATTCAAACCTCATGAGTTTGCTGTTTTGATCCTAATTTAAATCTCTTCCAGATTTCTAGCCTTAGGGGGAAAAAAAAATATGGCTTCATGCTTTTAGCAAAGCAAGATCAAAATAGTATATTAAATACTCCCAGAAGACTTCTTGTACATACAAAAAATATTCAGTGAGTTCATATAAAATAAATCAGAAACAGATAGACGGATTCTTCCCTGGATTTTGCAAGCATTTAACCATTCAGAAGATGAGGGATGAGAAACCAGAAGATTAATGAAAAATATCAATCACCCAAAGAAAAACATTTAAAAATCTCCATTATGAGTCAACAACAGTCACATAGTATATGCAAACAAATAATGTCATGTCTCCGTGCTTTACATAATATGGGATGTTGATTATGTACATTTTCAGGCCTTTGTTGAGAAGCCAGTGAAAGGAAAATGATTGAGTAACCATGACCGATTAGGCAGAGAAACCCTTGTACTGTGTCCAAGTCAAGTAATAAACAAAGAAAATCCTGTCTAAAATATAAATTCCTGTCACGGTGTCCAGCTTCCCCGGTTGTAAGGGAATTCCCTTTAGAAACCCTAGTTCAGCTTGGCCCAGATTCCCGACTTATCCGCTTGGGAAGCCTATGCCCTCCCAAGAATATACAGCGGTTAAAACCAGCTACCACCTGTCCTCAAACTCCCTGTGACCCTCCTGTCACTTCTGGAACCACAGACTCCATGAAGAACCTCTCTTCCGTCTTGATATTAATTATAAACAGAGATGTCCAAGAAATAAACCATTTGTGAGTTAAGGAGCTACATCAGTTAATGGCTAAAGGAAGCACCACGCTCTCTGCTGACCTTTCTAGGGGTTGTCCATTTAGACCGGGCTCCATGGGGTGTCTTTCTGTTGGTTCTGTCCTTCTGTCGGTCCAGTCTATGGTCTACCATGTGGCAACAGCCCCCCGGCATTTTAGCTGAGGATGGAAGGACGATCCAAGCTGGGATTCAATCACATGTCTAGCTATGGGTGCTGGTGTTCACTGGGATCCCCTCACGTGGTTACTTATCTCAAGGAAGCTACCTGGCTTCTTTACACAGTGGAACTGTGTTTGTTTTTCAGATCGACCGCAACAAATGACCAGTAACTTTGTGAGTTGAAACAGCAGACAGGAACCCTCTCGCCGTTCTAGAGGTCGGACATCGAAGACGGGTCTTACCTGGCTAATATCAACGTGACCTTAGGGCTGGTTTCTTCCGGAGGGTCCAGGGGCCAGTACACCTTGGCTCACGGAATCTTTCCTCCATCTTCAAAGCCAGGGTGGTGGGTTGTCTTCTTCTCACGTAGAATCACAGTGACCCCCTCTTGAGGCTTTTCTTGCAGTTTTAAGAAGCATTGTGATCAGACTGGGACCATCTGCATCGTCCACAATCATCTCCCTGCTTTGAGGGTTAGCAACCTTGATTCCTTCGGCAACTTGAATT
The DNA here is from genome assembly GCA_030848825.1 of Tadarida brasiliensis. Lineage (NCBI taxonomy): Eukaryota > Metazoa > Chordata > Mammalia > Chiroptera > Molossidae > Tadarida > Tadarida brasiliensis. The sequence goes on along the minus strand of CM061280.1, from coordinate 133,013,076 downwards.
CCCCTTTGACCTGTAACCAAACATATTCAAAGAAATAGGACGTGGACGTCTTGGGGAAGAAAAGCATCATTCCCACAACAAAAGCAAAGAAACTGAATGAATAACTGGTGTGGTGTAACTGCAACAGAAGACGATGAGCTGTGTCGGTTGTTGCCAGGGGCAGGGAGATTGTTCAGGGCAAGGCGGAAAGAATCCATCCGACGCATTTTTTCCTAGCTCCCCTTCTGGGGCCTCACTCTGGTGTCTTGGAATTGTCCGTGGCGGAGGAAGTGTTTGTCCGAGGACAAGGAGCACACGCCGTCTGTCTCTGGCCCCTAGAACCTGTGAGTAGTTGCCAGCATTTGTCAGCCGCTGGGTGAGATACGGAGCAAGAGGGCAGTAAGGTGTTACGGGGGAACGGTTTTCTCAGAAGAGCAGCATTTGGGAAAGGAAGTCAAGGGAGGCTGCCATTCCTGCCTGTGAAGGTTTTTGGAAGAGGCCATACTCAAGTCAAGAAGGAGGAGGAGCCCTGGCCGGTGTGGCTCAGCGGTTAAAGCGTCGGCCCGTGGACCAGAGAGACCCGGGTTCGGGTCCCGCTAAGGGCACGTACCTCGGTTGCAGTGTGTCCCCGGCCCCGGTTGGGGTCGTGTGGGTGGCAGCCAGTTGATGTGTCTCTCTCACGTCGATGTTTCTCTCTCTCTCTTCCTCCCTCTCTCCCTCCCGCTCTATCTGAAGATAAATGCAAAAATGTTCTCGGGTGAGGATAAAAAAAATTAAAAAAGAAGGAGGAGGAGGTCAGGAACAGGCTGTATCAAGACAGGAGATGGCAACATGGCCTGTTTGGGGAACTCTGACTGGTACGAGATGAGGCTGGTAAGCAAACAGGGATCAGGAGGAGGAGGACTCCAGGAACGTTTTTAAGAATTTGGGATTCGTGAGCTCAAGGTATGAGTTTTCATCATGGACACCTGAGTTCACTTGTTTAATAAAAACTCACTTATTTGTTTATTTATTTATTTTTTAAACTTAGTCTGCTTTTTTTTTCCCCCTTTATTGATTTCAGAGAGAGAGGAAGGAAGGGAGAGGGAGAGAGAGATAGAAACATCGACGAGAGAGAACATTGACCGGCTGCCTTCTGCATGCCCCCCACTGGGGATCGGGCCCACAACCTGGGCATGTGCCCTGACCGGGAATCGAACCTGCGACCTCTTGGTGCAGGGTGGACACTCAACTACTGAGCCACACCGGCCAGACAATAAAGACTCCTTTAAACTCCTTTCTAGACTACGTGTTCCGTGAAAAGGGAACACAGAGAACTCAAAATGGTTGAGTCTTGCGGTTTTTCCATTAAAATGTGGGCAGCTCTAATTAATCCCACCAACTGCGTTCAATGACCAACTGTCGTGAAAATTGAGCCCGGTTGGGTTTCCCACAAAGAATTAAATTATTCTTGAGACGTATGTGTAGATTATATATAATATAAGCTATCATTTATAAATAGATTTTGCTCAAGAAATATATGTAAACATATATACATATAAGCATGCATACAAAATCTAAGATAGATAGATAGATGATAGATAAATAGATAATAGATAGATAGATAGATAGATAGATAGATGATAGATAGATAGATAGATAGATAGATAGATGATAGATAGATAGATGATAGATAGATGATAGATAGATAGATAGATAGATGATAGATAGATAGATAATAGATAGATAGATAGATAGATGGTAGATAGATAGATGATAAATAGATAGATAGATAGATAGATAGATAGATAGATAGATAGATGATAGATAGATAGATAGATAGATAGATACATAGATAATAGATAGATAGATAGATAGATAGATATAAAGGTCAGCTGATCACCAAGCTTAATTTCATCTGCATCTTTAATTCTCCTTTGCTCTGTAACCAAATATATTAATGGGCTTTGGGGATTAGACCGTGGAAATCATTGGTGAGAAAACCAGGACTGCACTTATAACAAACCAAAGGAATCCAACTAATCACCAGTCTGGTCTAAGCAATATAATATATATCTTCTAGTCTAGTCTAATTTTTAGTCTTCACTTCAGGAAGTATCTTTCTTGTCCCTGAGATGCCTTGTTGCACACAAAGGGGCCCTTCCATAAATAACCCTAATGCAAATCCCAGGATGCCGCTGAAAGACCGAAGGAGTATTCTGCATTCTGCCAAGACAGATTTCTTTCCTGAGGTTTGCCCCAGGCTGTTCAGGTAGGACTGGCCACGGGGCGGACAGGAAATCCTCAGGGAGGAGCCTCAGGCCAGAGGTCACCCCAAACAATATCCCCGCTCTCAGCGCCCTCCTTGGGCGGATGTCTGCTTCACGGATGAGGTCATCCCTCAACCCAGTTCAGCTCATGCTTTTGGCTATAAATAGCTTCCCCATTAACTTCAATCACTCGAATGCTAATTTTTGCAGCAGAGGCAAATGTTAAAAATGGACGTGGGAGGAGCCGCGCCATCTGGGCCCCACCTGTCCGAGGAAAGAGGGCTCTTCAGGGCGGGTCCTGTCTCCGACGCCTCCTGTCGGTGTCAAGGAGAATCAACGGAGTGAGGAAATTCCTCCTGCGAATGAACAAAGGTAGGTATCCGGGGAAAAACAACCATTGCATTGCAGTGCTGCAGACGGTTGGTTATTGCAATCATATGTCGTTACCAATAATATTACGACACAGATAAGAAGAGACCCATTTCCGAGGTTCTTGTCACTACATCTCAGAGGTACATGTTACTATCCATTGACGTATGTCAATTGAAACGTGAAGAGGACCATGTCAGTTTCCAGAAAATAAAGCTGTTTCCAGTGTTTCTCACACGTACTATGTTTTTGTTTTGTTTTTATCCTCACCCAGGGACATTTTTGCATTTATCCTCAGACACAGTGGGAGGGAGAGAGAGAAACATCGACGTGAGAGAGACACACTGACTGGCTGCCACCCACACGACCCCAACCGGTGCCAGGGACACACTGCAACCGAGGTGCGTGCCCTTAGCGGGAACCGAACCCGGGACTCTCTGGTCTGCGGGCCGACGCTCTAACCACTGAGCCAAACCGGCCAGGGCTACACTTATTATGTTTTTAAATATTAATTCTACATGGGATGGTGGGAGGATTTTTTTTCCTTGTTTTTACTTTTCACCCCTATTGGGATGGTCCTCAATTCATGAGACGTCATGAAAAACAGGTCCCAGGTCACAGAACATTGAAGTCCACATTGGAATGTCCTCATTACGGATCCCGTGAGGTTCCAAGCATTTCAGAATCCATGCATCTGTTCCTGGACAGAATTAAGGGATGATGACCTGGCCCACGATTCTTTCCAGTCCTGTTCTGTCAAGATACATATTCGATTGTATAATTTTAGGGCAACCCATATTTCAAACGAGGTATCACAACTCAAGTTCGGGCCAAGTGTAGTGAAGGTTCCTCCCAAACCTTGCACGAGGCTTGGCCATATGTTTGGCTGAATTCTTTTCCAATTCTGCGGGTCTAGGATCTATGCATCTCTTGCTGAAAATGCAGTTTGCTCATCCGTGTCACGTGTCAGCTGCTTTGAATTGGGGGGCAAAGGTGCATATGCTCTGTGTGAGCGCGAAGGACCCTCTGGGTTGTGCTGTGCTGTGATTTCCAGGGGCCTTCGTGAAATGACTCTCACATGTTAGTGTCGTAAGCGTGCCTGCTGAAGGGTGTGGCACATCGTACATCAACAAAGGGCTGTACAATTGGAGGTCATGCTGAAGAAAAACAAATCTTATACCCACGTAAAACACTGTTCTAGCCCACGATCCTTTTATTTTTTCATTTTTTTTTCTTTACTGATTTTAAAGAGAGTGGAAGGGAGAGGGAGAGAGAGAAACATTGATGAGAGAGAACATCGATTTGCTGCCTACTGCATGCCCCCCACTGGGGATCTGGCCCACAACCTGGGCCTGTGCCCTGACCGGGAATCGAACCGGCGACCTCTTGGTGCAGGGTCGACGCTCAACCACTGAGCCACACCGGCCGGACCAATGATCCCTTTTGAAACGTTTCCCCTGTATGTTGGTGAGGATGGGTCATGTCACAGTGAGCCCCAAAGACACACTATAGACTCTAGATTCGGTCAGCCAAAGCTCAATTCCTATCAGCTTTTAAGATACACTTTTATAATATTTAAAATATTTCAGAGTCTTCCCCAAATGGTACCTGCTTGAAAGAAGCGAGAAATCCACGGACATTACCAATGGATGAACAAATCTCCCATGTCTGAAACCGGCATCGTTGACAAAGGGCTGATGAGACGCCGGCACAAACGGCCTCTTGAAATATTTCAGTGGGTTTTACTTACTAGGGATGTCTATTTAACAATGCGTTTTTCTCTCGGCGGAGAAATAGGGATGTTTTCGCAGAGCAATGGGGCAATTTAAGTGTGTGTGTGTGTGTGTGTGTGTGTGTAACTTGGGGCCCCCCGCAGTGCCAGAAGATGGTTCTCGTGGGGTTCACACCCAGGCGCTGCAGCTGACTGCAGAACAGATGGTGTGACTCACGCCATCTTCGGGGAATAAAACACAACCCAGCGCAGACTCAGGGAAATCTTTGACATCAGCGTTAGATACTCAGTCTTTCCGATTCCATGTGGTCTTTGCCCTTTCCCAAGGCCAGGTTCTACCAAAGTCAGCACAATGTTTTTCCTGGAAGAACCCTACCTAAGATTTGCAGATGGATGACCAGCGGCCCAGCCGTTGACGAGACAGATGTTTTCAGTTAGAGGCGTCGTCCACGTTTTTCTGTGTGTAATCATTTTCTTCGGGAACCCACCTCTACAGCTGATTGTCCCAAAGCAAAGGGCCCCTTTTTAGTTTAATAACCCAGACCACAAAGGTCACCAAACCAGACACACGAAATTACACTTATATTAGGTCCATTTGCAGGGAACAAGAACACCCTTTCCAAAAATATTATTCTGGGTTTTACCCTTTCTGTAGCAAATAGTCTTTGTTGAAGCAATTTTCCGCTTATGTTCATTGGCATCAGCAATTTTTTACCCGGAAGGATCCCCTCAAACGCAAGGCACCTCATTTTCTCCTGAGGACAGAGATAAAGCGGAATATTCATTTGTTTTGGTCTGTCATTGACTTTTCAAGAAAATTGCCTTTTCTAAGTTGAATGAAGAGACAAATAATGATTGAGTCTTGCCCTGTTTTGCAGTGGCATAAATGGAGAATAGAAATTTATAATCTAGAGACATACTCTACACGTAATATTACATTTAGCATGCTAAACTAATTAAAATAGAGTTATAAATAAAATATAATATAATGAAATATCAGCCCGCATCTTGGTAAAATTTTAGAAAGCGTGAGATTGGGTAGGTAAGTCCACAGACTCCCCAATAATTGCAGTGAGCAGAGCGCACTAATTTTACCAAAACGTCAAAGAATTTACACTATTCACAATTTGGCAGATAAAACTGAAATGTTGGTGGTATGGGAAAGTCAAAAGGATAAGCAATGGAGTAAGAACTAGACACCCAAAGGCTGGAATAGCTGTGCTTATTTCTGAGTGTAGGCAACTGCAGCTCAGCTTTCTTTTCAACCAATTCTATAAATAGAGGCAAAAGTATTGCCCATCCAGACATGGGACTCTTGAAGGAGAGAGAGAGAGAGAAAAAAAAGTGACTGTTTTAGAAACACATCCATTGCAAAAGCATGACAAATATTATGAACTCAGGATGGAGTGGGTGGGCATGAAAACCCAGACAGATGATGGTAAAAGTTGCCAAGATGTAGGAAAATCTCAGATCCCGCCTTCCAGAATCTCAAACCCATGAAGCAGAAGATACACTCAGGAAAGTCAAAACTCAGAGGGAAACTTTACTGCACTAAAAATGGTAGCAAGTTTTCGTTATTTTGTTTGAACATAGAGAAGAGATTCAGCTAACCCATACAAAAGAGTCCTCTGAGAAGACAAGCTTACCGACCAAAATAAATCATAGAAGACATAGTAGAAGAAAACTTTTCTGTGTTGATAGAAGGCCTGCGTCCAAAGAGGAAAGAAACACACTGAATTTAAAGAAATTTAAACAAATAACAAGTACATAATCCATTAATTCTGAACCTTAATTCGAATTACAAAAAAATGCCTTTACTTAATTGGAAAGGCAACCAGACACAACAGGTTTGAAATTATAAAATAATAAGCTGGGCTGAATACAGAAGCCTGAACTAAGTCCACTGTTATCTCTTTTGAAAATTTAATTTAGTGGGGTGACATTAGTGAATAAAATTATACAGGTCTCAGGTGCACAATTCTATCAGACATCCTCTGTATATTGTATTGTGTGTTCACCACCCCAAGTCAAGTCTCCTTCCATCACCATTTATCCTTTTTACCCTCTTCTATCTGTTCCCACCCCCCTCCCTCTGGTCATCACCACATTATTGTCTGTGTCCATGACCATCAACTTGTACTAGGTTCTCTTTTTCTTCCTCATTCTTATATGTTTACCTGGCTAAATTGTAGTTACTCATATATTTTTGTTGTTGAGGTTCTTACTTGGACCTCTATACCAAGTTGACTAGTGGATTGGATAACAAAGCATGACCCATATATATGTTGTCTACAAGAGACCCACCTCACAACAAAAGACTCACATAGGCTGAAAGTGAAGGGATGGAAAAAATCTTCCAAGCAAACGGAAAGGGAAAAAAAGCTGGGGTAGCAATACTCATATCTGATAAAATAGATTTCAAAATGAAAGCCATAACTAGAGACAAAGAAGGTCACTACATAATATTGAAAGGATCTATCCAACAGGAAGATATAACCTTGGTAAACATATATGCACCCAATATAGGAGCACCAAAATATATTAAAAATCTTCTGGAGGACTTCAAAGGAGAAATTGACAGCAATACAATCATAGCAGGGGACTTCAACACCCTGCTGACATCACTGGATAGATCCTCTAGACAAAAAATTAACGAGGAAATGGAGTTAACTGTTCTTAACCATCGTACTGACCATCTCCACTGCCTTGGCAAGAACTTGCCTTGTTCGTGTGTCTCCACTTTTTCTCCTGCGTCCCTGCTCTCCATCCTAGTAATTCACGTCCCCCAGTGCGGTCTGTATGACACGTGTCCGTAACGATGCCTGTGGGTTGTTAAACTACGCTGTGTTGCCTTGTGTTTCTCATTTATATAAATAGCAGCATGCTGTAAATCTCATTCTGTTTCTAAATGTCTTTCACTCAACAAAATGCTTGTGAGACCTAACCATGTTGCTAAATCGCCCACCATTCTGCTGAGTAGCTGAACTCGGTCTCTGTCCACCTCATTGTAGGAGCTTTCCATGGTGATAACCACCCACATTGATTTCCCAACACCATGGGGCATATCCTAGATGAGTCACCTTGTATACTTCTGTAAGAATTTTTGGGGGGATCCACACCTACAGTGGATACTGTTGGACCACAAGATTAGAAAAACTCTCCATCACCCAGCCAATGTGGCTCAGTGGATTGAGCATCATTCCATGGACGGAGAGGTCCTGGTTCGATTCCTGGTCAGGGCACACGCCTGGGTTGCAGTCTCAATCCCCAGTGCGGGGCATGCAGGAGGCAGCCAATCAATGTATCTCTCTCACCTCAATGTTTCTATCTCTCTCTCTGCTTAAAAAATCAATTAAAAAATTTTTTTTTAAAAAGAAGAAAAACTCTTTATGTTATTTAGCAAGAATCTAAAGCCTGGTTTCCTTTGGTCCTGAAATAGCATACATCGAAGGAGAATTCATACCGTTATTCCTGGTTCAAATTTCCTCATTGTTAATTGAAAGCACATTTGAGTGTTGGCACGATGAAACCCAGATGTCTCCGAGGTCAGAGAAGGAGAGGAAGCCACGTAATCAACTACAGTTCTCAACCCATCTGACATGGCATTTCAGCATGTGAACTTCTTGTACAAAAAGCTGACACAGGTGGGCAATCACTGAGAAGACTTTGATATGAATATGAAGGTGCCCTTGGACGTGAAGTGTTGATGTTCTGACTCCAGAAAGGGAAATTCTCCTAGTGGTTACACACACCACTTCCCATTGGCAAATGTACGTGTCACCTCCTGCTGGGCATCCTATGAATTCTGGCCATTCTTGGTTCTATTCTCATCATTTCACAGAATCTTGGATACTTTCTGGAAATATCCCTGTCCTTTTCATTTTTTTGTTCTTTTTTTTTAAAGATGTATTTTCCCATCACAGTAGACATACAACACTATATTAACTTCAGGTGTCCAGCATTGTGGTTAAATGTTTATATAACTGACAAAGTAATTCCCCCAATAAGACTAGTACCCACCTGGCACCATGCAGAGTTATTACAATATTATTGGCTATATTCCCTATGCTGTACTTTGCATACTCATGACTATTTTTATAACTGGAAATTTATGTTTCCTTTATTTTTAAATTTTATTTATTTTTGTTTCAATTACAGTTGACATTCAATATTACTTTATATTTCTTTCAGGTGTACAGAATAGTGGTTAGACATTTAGGTAATTTATAGTCACAGGGATCTAAATTATAGCATGGAGAACAGAGTCAGTAATATTGTAATAACTAGGTATGGTGCCAGGTGGGTACTAGACTTACTGGGGGATAAATTTGTACTTTTTATTTTTTTAAATATGTTTTATTGATTTTTTTAGAAAGAGAGGAAGGGAGACAGAGACAGAAACATCAATGTGAGAGAGAAAGATCCATCGGCCGCCTCCTGCACGCCCCCGACTGGGGATCAAGCCCACAACCCGGACATGTGCCCTGACCGGGAATCGAACCGGGACCTCTCAGCCCATGCACGGATGCTCAGTCCACTGAGCCTCACCAGCCTGACAGTACTTTTTAATCCCTTCTCCTTTTTCTACCATTTCCCCAAAACCCTTGTCACCTGCTGAACACCAATTTGTTGTCTGTATCCATGAGTCCGTTTTTGCGTTGTTGATTCATTTATTTTGTTTTTTAGATTCTACATATAAGTAACTCCAGTTTTATTTTTGTTTGTTTGTTTGTCGTTTTGTTTCTTTAACAAAGGCAGACCATACTCGATAGAAAGATTCTCCTTTCTAGAATCTCCATAAAACTCCATTCCCCTTAAAGTCCAGAGGACACACACGTTTTTACTTTTTGCAATGATTTCATCTGCAAAGCTATTTCACGCCGACTTTCTGCATATCCCTGGCATCGGGCTCCTTGTACGGAGACCACGTTTGTGACTACTGTTCTGGGTACTAGGCTCAGAGGAAATACCCCTGTGTTGAAAGCTTGTGTGTCCTTCTCACGCTGTCCACACTTGCATTATGAAGGCTTCTGCTTTCTGGGTCATTGTCCTACCAAAATAAAATGTCAGGGAAAATGGAAAGCTGTTTCATGTGCTCACTCAAAATGCTTTCTTTTGCCCAGAGAAATAAACCCCACCTGTATAAATATGAGATGCGCAGGAAGGAACCCATTTACTTATTATTATAAAGACTGAAGGACAGTGGGGAGAAGATCCTGTGTTTATTTTTCTACACGAAATAGTGTGTATGTCCACAGAAAGAGAAGGATGAGAGGTAAGCCTCCAAAAGAATGGAAATATGATAAAAACTTTTACTAAAATGGCACGGATGTACTCTCCGGTAGTGCCCGACATAACGTTGCGATCCCTTGGGGTTTCTCATGTTCAGGGCTGGACACTTGCGGAGAGGGTCCGGTAAAGACCAGCCCCGAGACAAATACAAGTCCAGCATACATCTTTCTCTCCAACGTGAAGAGATTTGCTGACTTTGCAATAAAAACCAACCCAGAGAAAAGTAGAGCATTGTTAGCAAAGAACCATCAGGACATCCTGGATGGATTTTCTTACGGGGACATTATTTTTTTTTTTTGCTTTTTGGGCTGTTTTAAAGTATAATTTATTTTCTCTGCCAATCCCCTCTCTTTAATGAAGGAGATGCTTGTTTTCTTGACGTCAACCCTAAATAGCATCTTTTGAGTAAAAACATACGCAGATTGCTAGAGATTAATGATAGCACATTAAAATACGGGACGGCTGCTCCTATGAGCTCATCTCCAATATCGATACATGGGGTGCACTTATACTTACCCCTAGTAGAAGTATGTCTCAAATTGACATGGGATATAATTACATTTTTAAAAATTATTCCTAATTGCCCGGCTGGTGTGGCTCAGTGGTTGAGCGTTGACCCTGCACCAAGAGGTCACCAGTTTGATTCCCGGTCAGGGCACATGCCCAGGTTGTGCGCCCGATCCCCAGTGGGGGGCATGCAGGAGGCAGCCAATCAATGTTCTCTCTCATCGATGTTTCTATCTCTCTCTCCCTCTCCCTACCTCTCTCACTAAAATCAATGAAGAAAATAAATTGTTTTCATTATTCATAATTTACCCTCAATCTAAACCGGGTGTCTTCTATTTAATGAGCCAACGCCGCCTTTCCGAGCTGAAACAGAAGCTCAGCTTTGTTTTTCTTTGTTTGCTTGGCTTTTGCTAATTTGCAGATGCCAGCATGCTAATGCCACTTGGGTCGTGGGGAAACGTCGAACCCGTGTCCTTCTGCAGACACTTTGGTTGAAAGTCCAGCGTGAGGTGGTCTCACTCTGTGTTCACTCTGCAACACGGACAGTTTGCTAAAGGGGCATCCTACTCGAACTTCAGTACGAATCGCCTGCAACTGAACACAGGGCCTTCAATCATTTACATTGTCTGAGCAGCACCCACCAAAGGGAATGGGCAGCAGAAGCAATTCTTCTGAGTCCGCCCTGGCCCCGTGAATCTTTCCTTCTCCAAGTACCACCACTTCCTACCCCATCATCAACGTCTTCCCACGGTCGCCGGAGCGGGTCCCAGACAAGAGCAGACCCAGAGCACCACCGTGTTGTATCTTGGAAAGGTCAGCGGATGTTGGATTCAGACCAGAGCTTAGAAACCAGGGTCCCATCAAAATCGGGCAACTTGCTTTCTCTTCTCTACACTCGGTGCCAACACCCTCATGAGAATCAGCGTATTGATAGTAAAGATGATTCAGCCCTGGCCGGTTTGGCTCAGCGGTTAGAGCGTCGGCACGCGGACCAGAGAGACCCGGGTTCGGTTCCCGCTAAGGGCACGTACCTCGGTTGCAGTTTGTCCCCAATCCTGGTTGGGGTCGTGTGGGTGGCAACCACTCGATGTGTCTCTCTCACATCGATGTTTCTCTCTCTCTCTCCCTCCCTCTCTCCCTCCTGATCTATCTGAAGATAAATGCAAAAATGTCCTCGGCTGAGGGGGAAAAAATATGATAGTAAAGATGATTCTGGGAGTGCCAGGTACCCTTACCAGAGTGGATACCAGTGATTGTAGACGGTGCAAATAAGAAAAGAGTGTCATCAGGAGTCTGGGCATCCTTGCTCTGGAGTCTGAGGGAGTCCTACTGTCAAGCTAGCTTTGCAGAACTCAGCTGCTTACAATTCGGGTCTGGAAACTGGCTGATCGCCCCGACCGGAGAGGTATGGGGGAGGATGGGAGAGGGAAGAATTTAGAATAGTGAGCATGATTGTCATTGCTACTCGTTCACGGTGGAGAAGGGGTATTTGCAGAACAGAAGTGGACCGAGGCCTGAAGGAGGTGAGGAAGAATAATGGTTAACGACCGTTGTGTTTCTTCGGTTCAAAGAAATTACTTTCAGTTTGCTTCTGTGGTAGAACAAGAAAGTCCTGAGTAGATATTTCGAATAGGTTTTCATGGGGAATGATGACCGTGGGATTAGAAGGGGAAGTTATCTGGAGTGGTACTCAAGGAGCGAGAGCACTTCGTGATGAAAACACACGGAGGAGGCTTCTCCGTCCTGCTGTATACGCGACAGGTGTGTCCCGTGTTTCTTGCAATTCCTGATAGAAGAAACACGATTCCTGCCCATGCTCCCTAAAGCACCAGAAAGTCCAACACTAAATGGGCATTACACATAATTATAGGATCTATTGGTGATGTTGAAATTAAATTTCTTTATATTACGTTGTCAGTTCATTTCTGGAAATAGCTAACACTTTTAAAATTAACTACCAAGTCTGGCCGGTGTGGCTCAGTGGACTGAGCGTCGTCCCATGGACTGAGAGGTCCCGGTTCGATTCCCGGTCAGGGCACATGCCCAGGTTGAGGGTTCGATCCCCAGTAGGGGGCGTGCAGAAGGCGGCCGATTGATGTTTCTCCCTCACATCGATGTTTCTCTCTCTCTCTTCCTCCGTCTCTCCCTCCTGCTCTATCTGAAGATAAATGCAAAAGTGTCCTTGGGTGAGGATTAAAAAAAAAAAAAAGCATTTTAAAATTAACGACCAAGATCCTTACGATCAGCCCTGTCTACGGGCTCCTCATATATAGGGTACCCCTCTTATAATTCTGGGTCTGGTCTCCGTGTTTGATCTTTTCATCTTTATTCTTATTTGTCTATTGTTGTTCAAACCAATCCGTGGGGAAGACCAGCATTTCAGTTCAGAATATGTCTTAACGAATCACAGACAACGAATGCCATCATGGGACATTTGTTTGTTTGTTTTTTTGTTTATTTTTCATTTTAATTATTTTTATGACAGTGGACATTCGATGTTATATTAGTTTTAGGTGTACAGCATACTGGTTCAACGGGCTGAGAGCATTCCTTAGGCTGGCAAATACTCGTTTCAAGTTGTGTTAATTCTCTATTAATAGTTTGCTAAATTGCCCCGGCCGGTGTGGCTCCGTGGTTGAGCGTCAACCCTGCACCAGGAGGTCGCCGGTTCAATTCCCGGTCAGGGCACATGCCCAGGTTGTGGGCCCGATCCCCAGTGGGGGGCATGCAGGAGGCGGCCAGTCGATGTTCTCTCTCATCGATGTTCCCATCTCTCTCTCCGTCTCCCTTCCTCTCTCTCTAAAAATAAATAAAGGAAAAAAAAATAAAAAAAACCGTTTGCTAAATTGTTCAAGTGGACTGGCTTTCAAAGCAAGAACAAAAACACCTTATTATTCCGTTCGCTAATGCTAAATCTAACATTGATCATCCCACACCCCGACCAAGTGCCCTAGTTTGTATTGACTCAGAGCGTGATCACCTGCGTTTGTGCCCTTGGCCCCGAGTCTCCCTGAGTTGGGTGAGTCTGGAATTCAGAAGCCTGAGCCTCTCCACCCCACGCCCAGGGTTCTCGACTCGAACCCTGAAACCTCTGTTGTGCGGTCCACGCGCCGTGAAAAGGAGGACGCATCTTTTATTAACTACAGTGCAGACTTACCGTGGAATACAAGGGAGTTTGAGAAATAAGAGCTGCCTCTGCCTTCCAGAACCTTCTGAAATAAATGAAAACACATGGGTCTGTTGGATCCCACAGGCCCCAAACACGGAACTAGACTCTAACACGGCCGTGAGGCGTTTAGGAATCCAGGGGCAGAATTCACATCTCACAGCCCGACTTAAAAAAAAAAAGAATGAAATCATGGAACCGTGTAATAGCGCTCGTGATTATGATTTTCCCTTTCGCGAGCCAGAGGGCCGTGCCATCCCTGCCGATAACCTGTGATTACCAGGTTACGCAGCAGACTGGCAGAGCGCCCTTGGCATCCGTCCTTATTCGGAGTGCATTTTCGAATCATGGCAATTTCCCGGGGATGACTTCTACCTGTTTCTAAGAGTTGTGAGGCATGCTTCCGAGTTCTTTCTCTTTGGGATGCCAGACACATGGGCGAGGCCACGGCCCTGGGAAAGGCGGAATGCCAGGTGGTTCGCCTGCTGTCCTGTGAAGGAATGGAAGGAAGAAGGGAGTTGACACGAGAGTTACAGGAACGCACCCGGCAAGGGCCACCAAGGTGGGCAGAACGGATCGTCTGCCCAGTACCTGAGACGAACACCTGCTTCACCCCGACAAGACGCAGCGTATCCAGACGGTGGCAAGCTGCGCACAGATAGGACACGGTTTTAGGGCAAAAAGAGGCTGTATCAGGAGCCTGTATGAGAACCGTGGGCCCGGATGGCCATGCACGGCCAGAGCTGACCGCTGGAGTCCTGAGCACCAAGAAAGGAGGAAGCTATGGGGTAAAAACCCAGGGATGACAATCAGGAACTTGCATATATAATATGCAAGATATATATGTATAAAATATAATTTTTATATAATATTATATAATATTATATAATATTTATATATAATATTATAATTTTAATATTATAATTATAATATAATATAATTTAATATTATAATTATATTATAACATTATATTTATAATTATATTATATTATAATTATAATATAATATAATATAATTTAATATTATAATTATAATATTATACTTATAATTAATTATATAATTAAATATATATAATACTTATATTATATATTATATCATATATAATATAATATATTATATTGTATACATTATATATAAATATATTATATTATATATAATATATAATATATAATGTAGCATATTTATATATAATATAATTTTTATATGATATTATAAGATTATATAATATGTAATATTACATAATATTATATATTATAGAACATATAATATTATATATATAATATAATATAATATAATATAATATAATATAATATAATATAATATTGAATATATATTATTTTATATATATATATAGTTTTTTTTAAATTTTGGTGGTCATTTTTATCCTGGGTGTGTGGTCAAACCTCAAACAACAGAGGAATGAAAGGAAATAAAACAAGTATCTCATGACAATGTTCCTCAATTTCTTTCTTTTTTTGAGGGGGAGGAGTTACCAAAATTGAATGGATTCTGGAAAGCATCACCATGTCATCTAGAAATATGTCTTCCGTAAATAAATTCTTCCTTAAAATGTTTCACATTCTAATTTTTTTTAATTAATTAATTTATTTTTGTTATAAATGTTTCTCCTTTTTCCCCCAGACTCCCTCCTCCCCATCCCGCCCCCCCCACCCCAACCCCAGAAGGATTGTTGTCTGTGTCCATGGTTACGCATACATGCATATACGTTCTGTGGTTTATCTCATCCCTCCCTCCCCTCAATTTCGTTCCCTTGTTACCTGTCCAATAGGAATGTTTCTAGATCTTTCGTATGGATTTCGGGCCATACATGGATGGGGAAAATGGATAGATTATTTTTATTTATTTATTTTAAATATGTTTTTATTGATTTTGTTAGAAAGAGAGGAAGGGAGAAGGGGAGAGAGATAGAAACATCAATGGGCTGCCTCCTGCACGGCCCTTACTGGGGATCGAGCCCAAAACCCGGGCTTGTGCCCTGACCAGGAATCGAACCAGGACCTCTCAGTCCACGGGACAATGCTCCATCCACTGAGCCACACCAGCCAGGCAGATTTTTTTTTTTTTAATTTTAAGTTTTTACAATTGCAATTGAAATTCAATGTCATGCTAGTTTCGGGTGTACAACACAGTCGTTAGACATTTATATA
Organism: Tadarida brasiliensis; assembly: GCA_030848825.1. Classification (NCBI taxonomy): domain Eukaryota; kingdom Metazoa; phylum Chordata; class Mammalia; order Chiroptera; family Molossidae; genus Tadarida; species Tadarida brasiliensis. The sequence continues at coordinate 132,997,614 of CM061280.1, read as the reverse complement.
CCTTACAAGGGGATCCCTCCGATAAGTCTAGCACCCCACCTGGCCCCATCCATAGTGATTACGATATTATTGACTCTATTCCCTGTGCTGTACTTCACATTCCATAACTACTCAGTGACTGCCCATCTGTCCTTCTAATCCCTTCCCCTTTTCACCCAGTCCTCCCTCCGCGGGACCACCAGTCTGTTCTCTGTATGGATACATCTCGTTCTGTTTGTTCACTTATCTGGCTGAGATTCCAGTATTTTGCAAGTTTCTTTTTCACATATTGACACGTCTTAGAAATCTTCCCTTGGCCCCAAATTGGGGTCTTCCAATTAGAAAACACGCACACACACACACACACACACACACACACAAACACACCTGCAGTTTATCCCCTCTATGGGATGCCCTGTGGTTTATTTCCACATCCCACCCTCATTGTGTGGTTATTTCTCAAAGTACATTCTCCCTGCTTTTGTTACTAGTTCATTCCTTAGCACTTTAATACAGAAGAGCAAAACCAACCAAACGACCCAATAATCACAACACAGACGGATTTTTGTTGCCCTTTTTAAAAAAAGTAATGTCTGCACTTGGTAAGAACATTTAAAAAAGTGTGGAGGTTATCTCTCTATTGTAGGTCTTTTGAAAATATAACTGAACAAAATCATCCATAAAAGGGCCAAATTATATAAATCATGACGCCATTTGACCTAGTCATTCCAATTCTAGGAATATATCCTAAGAAGCCTGAAACACCCATCAGAAAGAATATATGTACCCCCATGTTCATAGCAGCACTATTTACAATCGCTAAGATCTGGAAACAGCCCAAGTGTCCATCAGTGGATGAGTGGATAAAAAAGCTGTGGTACATATACACAATGGAATACTATGCAGCTGTGAAAAAGAACATTTTTGCATTTATCTTCAGATAGAGCGGGAGGGAGAGAGGGAGGAAGAGAGAGAGAAATATCCATGTGACAGAGACACATGGACTGGTTGCCACCCACACGACCCCAACCGGGGCTGGGGACAAACTGCAACCGAGGTACGTGCCCTTAACAGGAACCGAACCCGGGACTGTCTGGTCCGTGGGCCGATGCTCTAACCACTGAGCCAAACCAGCCAGGGCAGATTTATTTTTTAAAAACGACACATTTCTGCTTCCTCCCTGGATGGGATGGCCCTGCCGCTCGCCCCTAGCTTCCTAGCAGACAGACCCTAAATAACGCCTCAGCAGCTCCCAGGTCCCCCAGGAGAAAAGAAACAGGGAGAGAATCCTGGGTGCTTCCTGGTCCCTGCAGACAAGCCAGCACTGAGTTTCCAGCTGTTGAAAGAGGACTGCTCAATAATAAAGAAATTCGCCAGCAGCTTGAGATCAGCCGTGGCGTGAGTATTTACACCATGGCAATTGGCAACAACTCCAAGTTAGGGCTTTATTTCACTGAGGGGAGCTGGTATACCAGCACTCCTCAGCCCTTAGGAGACCTTCTAAACCTATTCACGGCATCTTCGGGGGCCTGTGTTCCCTCAGACCCCCGAGGGGACAACAGCAGGGTGATATGTAAGGCACCCTTGCAAGGCAGTCAATGGTTTTCCAGCTGCGATCTGGATGCCGGCGGTAGACAAAACCAAGTCCGCGGAGAAAATCCGGAGTTTCTCTGGGAACGATGCGGACCTACCTAAAGGTTCCGGAAGGGAACGAGGAGACCCTGGAGCCTATGTAAACTGAGCAGACAGATGCCTTCCACTCTCAGCTTTCACCCAAACACAAAGCGGAATGTGCAAATGCGTTTCCCTGCCCCGACCGGCATTGTCCGCAGGAACTGGCAGCAAGCACAGGGTGAGGACATCTGCTAGTTGACTTTCAAATGCTGCAGAAATCGTTCTGATCTGCATTACTGATGTATATTCATTCAGACACTGCAAACCCACTGAAAATGCAACACTAGGGACATTCGTAAAAAAAAAAAAAAAAAAAAAAAAAAAGAGAGAGAGAGAGAAATGAATAAACGTTTTATTTGGCCCTTATATCAGCTAAAAGAATAAGAATTCTGGGCGCTGAGATTTATGGCTAAGTTCAGAAGTTAGGGGGATGGAGAAGTGATTTCTTTACAATTTTCGTTCCAAAGCCTGGGCTCGTTAACTGCGAGCCTTTCAAAGAAAGACGGTATCACGTCCGTGGATGAAACACATAAAAATTCATAAACATTTTGAGTAAAATTATGTGATTTATGTTTATAGGTGGAGTAAAGTTATATGATATATGTAGAAATGAAATGAACTGGAAAATGTTTTCAAGTTACAGGGAGTTACAGTCCTGGTTTGAACAATGTACTCTGGACCCAAAAAATGCGATTGTTGGGGGAGGCTGAGTGATGGGTCCATGGGGACTATGCCTTATATTTGCAATTTCTTTTCTTTTTTTTTTTTTTTTTTAGCTTTTTTCTTTATTGATTAGAGAGAGAGGAAGGGAGAGGGAGAGAGAGAGAGGTAGAAACATTGATGAGAGAGAACATCGACTGGCCACCTCCTGCATGCCCCCCACTGGGGATGGGGCCCACAACCTGGGCATGTGCCCTGACCGGGAACCAAACTGGCGACCTCTTGGTGCATGGGTTGACGCTCAACCACTGAGCCACACCAGCCAGGCTATAGTTGCAATTTCTGAGTCTTAAATTCTTTTAAAAGAAAAAAAAATCATACATAATCCGTAAGACTGGAACACTATTTCCATACTACTAATTTTGTAAAGTTAGCATGGTCTTATTCAACTTGAATTCGGCTGTGTGTTTGTATCTGCAAGTTCTGGAGGGTTCCGGCAACTATGCAGAATGCATTTCTCACTGGGGCCGCAGCAAACTTGGGGAAACACAGCTTGCAGGGTCTTTGGTGAAGCCCCAGTTAATCTGAAGATTATATCCTGAACGAGGCATGGGTTTCCCACGTAAGATCAGCAGGGGTTTCTTCCCTTTGGAGAAGGGTGAGTGGAGGGCTCACTTGCAGAGAGACTAGAAACAAAGAGGCAGAAAAGGCCTCTTCATATCTGCCCGCAATAAAATGGGTCGTTCTAGGGCTGCGCCGTGTACCCTCATAATGCAACTCCCCCCTGCCCCAGCCTTTCACTAAGGTTAGTCATCACTGGCGGGTTCCACGAAAAATCAGTGCAGTGGAAAATAACTGTAAGAACTCAGACCTCTGCCGGCAAAATTACTTCTCCTCCTCCCCCACGTACTGAGGTGACATCACTTTTTAAACCTTGCCCTTGCTGGATCTTTGCCCCCCGTTTTGGTCCAAGGCCCTGGTTTTAAATACCGTGCACAGTGAGTCTGATTCATTAGGAAGAACGGCTTCCCGGCCAGCGGCTCTCGGAGACATTGCCCCCGAGGGGATGCTTTCCAAAGCTGAATCTGCAGCAGGCAGAAAGCCAGGTGTTTATAACCCGATACGAAAGCCCCACGCGACCCTCGGCGATGTCCTTGAGAACTAAGAAGTCTCACGTGAAATCTAAGACCAGGCGGCCGGGTCCTTGACTTTTCCGATTTGAGCCGAAACCCAGGGGCAGAAGGAGAGGGAGACAGGGTATCACTGCTCAGCGGGGATGACGTTTTGATTTTGCAAACGGGCTGAGCTGCAGAGAGGAGCTGGACACGATGACCTGTAGGTGACACTACAGTGCTGTGCGCCGGGATTTTGATCGGAGGGTAAACATTTCATGGTACGTGTTTTCTTTACAATAAAACAAAAATGCATCTGCGTTCGTAGCTTCACGGGTTTATACAACGGTCTGTTGCGTGTCCCTCTGGAAGGCAACTGGCCTGTTGAAATAAACCCGATTCTCAAAAACGGTTGCTTCACTGGGGTTTAAGCAGATCATGGCTTTCTGCCTGAAAGCGAAAATGTCAAGCCCCAAATTCCCTCCCCCACCCACTCACTGTAGGTCTTTGGCGTGTGCCAGTTTTGCCCAATATGCAGTGATTTCTTCGGAACCCAGACAATCTGGCTCTGAGTTTCTTCAATGAACGTCTTCCTAGCTTTATTATTGGAACATCATACGGTCATTGGAATGAGCAGGAACAGACGGAGCTTAAATCTCAGCCCGTGATTTATTAACCGTGAGATCTTACGCAAATAACTTGGTCTCTCTTGGCCTCGACTTCTGCGCTGAAAGGGGGCAGATGTACTATTTCATAGTATTTTGAAGTATTGAAAGCCGACGAGTACCCAGAAGTGGCATGGCTGGGTCGTATGGGAGGGCTCTCTTTCATTTGTATTTATTTGTTTATTGTGAGAAAGCTCCACACTGCTTTCCGCGGTGGCTGCACCAACTTGAAATCTCACGGACAGTTCATGAGGGGTCCCTTTTCTCCACATCCCTGCCATCCCTTGTTTTTTGTAATGCTACTGATGATTGTCACCCTAACAGGTGTCAGGTGACATCTCATTGCGGTTTTAATTTGAATGTCAAAGAGATACTACACCCCACGCTCACTGCAGCATTATTCACAGTAGCCCACATCGGAAAACAACCCAAATGTCCAGTGAATGGATAAAGAAAAGGTGGTACATATACAAAATGGAATATTACTCGGCCATGAAAAAGGAGATCTCGCTCTTTGCACCTGGGATGAACCTGGAGGTCACTAGGCTACGTGTAAGAAGTCAGAAAAGGATAAGTACTGTGTGATCTACCTCCTAGGTGGGATCTAAAGAAAAATCATCATAAAAATAAACAATAAAATGGTGGTCACTAGCCACTAGGAAGTGAGGAATAGGAAAGATGGTGTTTAAGACTGCACACTTGCAGCTAGTGCATAAAAAAGTCCTGGAAATCGAATGCATGGTACAGTGAATACAGACAACAATATTGTATCATGATCGTCAAACTTACTAAGAGACTAGAATTGCATTATTCTCATCACACACACAAAACGACAAGTTTGTGACTGGTTAGAGGAGCTGGTTAATGCTTCAAGGGCCATCATACTGTAACATAGAAACGGACCAATTCAGTCTGGCCGGTGTGGCTCAGTGGTTGAGCGTCAACCCATGCACCAGGAGGTCACTGGTTTGATTCCCGGTCAGGGCACATGCCCAGGTTGTGGGCCCGATCCCCAGTGGGGGGCATGCAGGAGGCGGCCCATCGATGTTCTCTCTCATCGATGTTTTTATTTCTCTCTCCGTCACTTCCTCTCTTTAAAATCAATAAAGGAAAAAAAAATAAAAAGAAAAAGAAAGAAATGTACCAATTCAGCATAGTGCATACATTAAAAGTACTCAATGTCCTATGTCCAATACATGGTATCCCACCTTATCCATGGTTTAGCTCTCTATGGTTTCGGTTACCCATGGCCAAGCATCTGGCCCTTTACAAAAAAAAAAAAGAAAAGATACAGTAACACTGTATGTATTTGAAAGTTGCTAAGAGCGTAGACCTCAAAAGTTCTCATCGTGAGAAAAAAAGTGTGTAACGATGTGTAGCGATGGACATTAACCAGAATTATTGGGGTGATCATTTTGTAACACATACACATACCCAAATGTTATATTGTACACCTGAAACTAAAACAATGTTGCATGCCCATTATATCTCGATGCAACATTAAATTCAATTTACAGAAAGAGAAAGATTGCAGACTCCTTGACTAGATAAAAGCAGGCAGGCAACAGCTTATCCTGAGACAGAAAACGCAGACCAGAATCGGACTTCTTAAAAGGTACAAAGTTTTATTAAACAAACCTGGAATCAATAGTATTATTCCATAAATTAGACAGCAGTAAAATTTTCCTAGAGCATATATACAAATCACAGTGATTTTCATTGTGCAAGGAATTGATGGGATTAAAAACAGCCCCCTCCCCCGCCCCCACTCAATCTCCCGCACACGAGAAGCTGGGACAACCCTGCATGGCTCGCAGTGGTGGATCGCTGGGTGTGCCCCACTCGCAAAGGCACTCAGTAGCGTGACTTCGGCATCCTATGGCAGTCCCGTGGGCCCTAGAAGCAACTGGGAACCCGGCCAGGGTATCCACAGCACAGTGCGAGGAAAAGAACAGACAGGCAGGATAAGCAGAGATGGCTTGTGGATCGCATGGCTTCCAATCCCATCCACTAAAACACATACGTAATGACGTTTACTTAAATAACAAGTGTGCACCGTGACAGATCCAAGGAAAGCGAGCTGGAATGTCTTAAGACACAATAATTTATAGACAATGGTGACAGAGCATGTTCCCTCTTAGGAAGGCCGTGTTCCCTTGGGTGCAAGCCCACAGCGTGTGCAAAGCTACCGTGATGTGAAAATATTTCGATTGGTGAAAATGACCCCCCCCTCCACACTCCCTCAATCCACACACACACACACACACACATACCAGACAAACTATCCAAATCTATTGTTCACACAACTGTTCATGTGCTTTTCTCTTTGTTTTTGGTAAGTGGGCGTCAGCCCCTCAAGTTGAACGAATGCATCAGAAGCAGGAATACAGAGAGGTGTGTTTGGGATTTTTAATTAACAGCACCGGCCATATGTTCACAATTAAAATGGCCCAACATCTAGAGGCAACTTAGGTCAACCCAGAAACGGGAAATGCACCCCACATCACACAAATGTGTAGCATGCGGGTCTCTCAGTTTAGATGTGAAGAATGAAACAAAACGTTCTAGACACTGACAAAGAAGTGATTGGACAGCGGAGCCCTGGGCATGGCTTCTGTGAAGTGGATACATTGTATCTTGTGGCTGGAATGTATTTTGCATATTCTGTCATATTGACAGCAGCCACCAAGATAGACTCATTGCTGCCCACAGATATATTTATGTTCAGCGGGATCCTGACTTTTGTTGGGAAGGGATCAGAAGTTGGCCAATACAGATGTGTGATATGGTATACAATTAATTGTGACTTTATTTCCTTCTTAGCTTTATAGATGAAAATGAAAGCAAGGTGGTAAAAGTTCCATTAAGGAAACAAAACCCACCCTGATATACTTCTTCTTGGGTTATATGCATCTCCTAAAGACATTTTTAAGTACTTTTATGTAAGGCAATATTGCCGTCTCATTCATTTGCATAAAACAAATCTATCACCTTTTCTGACATGAGTTTTATGATTCCTTCCATGAATTTGCTTCAAAACATCACACACTGATTATATATGATCACAGATATGTAAATTTCAGAAGGTCCCCACTGAGGAAACTACTTTTTAATTACATGCAGAGTGACCCATGTGTTTTGAACTCAATTTGATTAAACCGGTCTTTTCACTGGCAGACCATTTACGCCCCGTCACCGACAGTGAACACAGAGTCTGCCACTTCCAAAATGGGGCATGAATGTCAAAGGTGAGTTTTAACAGTATCAGGTGTTCTTGGAATTCTGTTTAATTTTTAATTTGTGTTACATGGCTGATGGGTGCTGACAATGTTTTTCAAGAACAATGTCACCAATGCATCCGAACGTTTGTTGTTCCTGCATATTGGTCAGAATTAAGGCAATGCATTCCGTGTTTCTTGAATCTATTTCCATCTCGTTTATGAAATCCTGGATGGTAAGAGTTAAATCTAAAAATATGCATATGGGTGACTATGCCTATAGATATTTCTTTTATTGTATTAAGGGTGGTGTTTCACTTATTTAAAAAAAATTTAAGCACAAGTCTCCAAAATAACAATAATAATAATAGTAATAGTTAATAATAATAACTACTATTAATAATAATAATAGTTATTATTATTATTAATTTTATAGTCTGAAGACATGAGACATGCTTTTCTTTCCCGGTCCTCATGTTGGTGCACAAAATTACCAGGTCAATCTAATCTGACATCCAAAGGTGAAACAGGTCAGAAGGCGCTGATATTTTAGGCAACGATGGCCTCCCTCTTAGTCCCGGCAGGACGCTGACTGAAAACCCCCTTCAGTAGGACCCTGGGTACCGTGCCCCCTTAACCAACAATCTTTCACTGGGTGCCTCATTGTAAAGAGCGTGTTTTACCGAGTTTTGTCTTCGAGCTCCCTTCAGGTTGATTTCTATGTAAAGAAGAGGTCACGGCTGAGAAAAGGGGACATTTAGCCTGTTCAACATTATCATCTTTGAAAGCTTTCAGAGGTGCCAGCTGGGTTCATTTCACCTTCCAGGACACACGTCCGTGGACTTCGGACTCGGGGGTGGAATCTCACCAAACGGGACTCATGAATGTGTTTCCTGTGACATGCTGCTACTGAAAAATAAATAAATAAAAAGGATGCAGGACTTTCCAAAAAGGCGGCTCTCCACACTGCTAGAGGGCGGGCAGATGAGAGAGGTAGAAAGAGCTGTGGAAAGAGACACCTCGCTATGTGCAGTGTGGAGGACAGTATCAGCCGCAAAGACCTGCCAGGGGACTCAAGAACACACCTGAGTTGCAGAAGCCTGGGAGGGCACCCAACCCTCCTTCTCCCGCCCATCCCCAGGGCATACCCTTCCCTCACTGCACCTGCCTACAGAGTAGTCCTGCCGGGACACAACATGAGAGAAAAGAGAAGGGGCAGAAGGGGTCCTGGAATTCTATGTGGGTGTAGCTTTGCAATCACCGAAGACTCTAGAACCCACTCCTCACGCACAGATGCCAGGTCTCCAAGGGGGTGGTCATGGCTGAGCCCTCTAAGCAGGTGTACAACGGACTTGGGCAATGCTGTCCTTCTGGCTGACTCAGAGTCACCCGGGATGGGCAGCCCACTGAAGGTCCGCAGAGCAGAGTTCAGAATCGCAAAGAGGAAGCAGAAGAGGAGAGAAGGAAATAGAGCGTGGATAACACAGACTCCAAGGACCTGTCTTAGTGCCCTGGTTTGGGGAAGACCAGCCTCGAAGGACACACTGATGACGGTGAACCCAACCTCTGGTGTTCATTAAGCCAACCCTAAGGAGAAGTGTCTGTAGGGTCCACTTCAAGGCATCTTCATAATCAGGTCCAAGGAGAAGAAATCTCACCCCGATGACGTCACCCAAGCCTGCCAGGTCTATGAGACCAGAGTGTGTTGGAGACACTCAAGTTGACCCTTTATATAAGGACAGAAATAAAACTGAGCATAAACACATGACGTTCATTTGAGTCCATTGAACAGTGACATCCCATAGGTCACGTGTTTCTTGCTTTCCTCAAACTGAAAATGAAAAGATCACCTTTGCCTGGGGGTCATCCGTGTCACTGAGCCAATATCAACTACGCGGTTAGCTTTGGGACGTACATTTTGTTCAAGAGATTTCACGGGGAATTTTTACAGGGAGCCTTCCCCCGAGGCAATGTGGACTTTTGGGGGATACAGAAAATTTCTTCAGGGCATACTATTCCGTGAACAACATGTGGTCACTGGGTCTTCTTGGACTAAAATTCAAACCCAGGTCTCTTTCCCTTTCCTTCTGGTTTCAAGACCTACCATGAGCAAATATGAAGCATTTGAGATACCAGATATAAAATGCCATGTGATATTTTCTTCACCATTGACTAAGAATGCAGAGAAGATGATGAAAATGAAATGCAGACGTTATTTCAGGCGGTGTTCCCGAGGGAACGGATTCTTGAGAAGGAACTTTGAAAATCAGAAGTTGTAGGCTCCGCCAAGGGTAAATATTGACGTGAACACATGGTTTCTGTGTTGTTATGTTTTCTGCACACACACACACACACACACGCACACACGCGCACATCATCCGTGGTTTTGACCAAACACGTCCAGTTTAAACGTGTAAAGCTGAGTCTATGAGAAGAACCAAGGTGTTGACACAGTAGGAACCCACCCAAAGAACAAGGTCAAATGTACAACCAGACAATTTTTCCTATTGTCCTACTGTGCCGTAGACTTCCAGTTGCTTAACGAATGCTAGGTCCATGACTATCCACCGCTCTCCAACGCCTTTATATACATATGGGCGTGGACACATGGGGTACAGTCCCTGTCACATTCAGGAGAAATCTCTTCGAGGCTGTGACCCTCTTCGTCCCAGGAAGGCTCAAATCATCCCGCTTCTGGTATGGAACAGCATAAAGGATTTGGTTAGTGTCCAAATAAGTACGTAAACTATGTCATGATAATAATACCACCACCAAAGAAGCCCAACTATCAACCTCTTTGCTATTACACGTGTCTTTTCCTGTTTTCAATTTTTATGTACTTGATCGGGGTGACATTGGTCGATCAAATGATATATGTATTAGTCTTACTTTAAAAAATAAAATTTAATTACGATGTATACAGATGTACCTTCAGGTGTGGACACCTGTCCTCAGAAATTCTTGAAGACTTCCAAATCTTTGGGAGACACCGGAGGGGCTGTGTTCCAGTCGTTTTCAGGGTAAGATTCGAAGTTGGAGGTATCGCCCTCACCAGACACTTTGGGTACGATGGGGGGCTGTGGAATTGGCCGAGATCCAAAGGCAGCGTTAGAAAGACGTGATTATCCCCTGGGTGCTTGTGTATCCCTCTACGTATGTGACCTTTGGGGGCTCATTCACATTGGTGGTCTGGGTGGACCCCCAGAAGGTGGCTCAGACATCAGCAATTTTATCATCTGTCACTGACTCTCAAGCACCCAGTTGACAACACTGCTGTTGAGGAAAGCTTTCAAACACGTAGTCAAAAAGGAAGAGGGTCCAGAGACCCTTCTCCATCTCATCTCCCATCATCACTGCGAAATATCCATAAGTCTGGACACAGACTGAATCTGTGTTCTTCCCCATTAAACAGCGGGCAGGTGGGACTCACAGGTCCAGAGCGAGCGTGAAACGGAGCGCTATCTCCCAAGGTCCCATTGCTAAAGCGGGGACCTTAACCCTCCCCCATCCCGTCTAGGTGCCTGTTGCGTGCTCTCCCCCAAACAGGAGACGTGCTTATGAATAGTTTGAGATGATTGGTGTCAGTGCACAAATTCATCACGGATCCAACGTAAGCAAATAAGTAGCGGAGTCAGAGATGTGTGTAACTTTTTGTGAGGACGCCAAGTTAAGAGGTGCCCGCACGCCCTGGCTGGTTTGGCTCAGCAGTTAGAGCGTCAGCCCTTGGACCAAAGGGTCTTGGGTACGATTCCCGGTCAAGGGCATGTACGTGGGTTGCAGGTTGGAGCCCAGCCCGGGGCAGGGTCACAGGGAGGCAACCGATTGATGTATCTTTCTCACATAGATAAATAACAACAAAAAAAGCCAGCCAGTGTGGCTCAGTGGATGGAGCGTCGTCCCGTGGACTGAGAGGTCCGGGTTCGATTCCCGCTCAGGGCACATGCCCGGGTTGCAGGCTCGATCCCCAGTAGGGGGCGTGCAGGAGGGAGCCGATCCATGTATCTCTGTCATTGATGTTTCTATCTCTCTCTCCCTTCCTCTCTCTCTAAAAAAAAATCAATAAAACACATTTAAGAAAACGTAACAGAAACGTATGCTCGGGCGAGGATTAACAACCACAGCAAAGAGGGGCCTGCTGACGTATGTTGTACCTTGAGTTTCCTTTGCGGGACGGCGTCCCAGTCCACCGTGCGGAACCAGCGATGCTTCTTCACGTCCTCGGCTCCGTTCTTTAAAAGAAAGACACGTCATCAGGGTGAAACATGGTTCTGAAGAATCTACTTTTTTAAGTCAAAGTACAGAAACAAACAAAAATGCCGGCTAGCGTTGCAGTCACTGGCTCTGGGGAGTGAGCGCTCAGGGAAAACTCTCAAGGAGGTGGTTTTTGCTTCCCAGCATTTCCTTCCTGGTAGACAGACGTGGTCGTGACGCTCCCGTGTTTGCTAATCTGGGCGAAGGAACAAAGTATGAAGCATCACGACGGGCCAGTCTCTCCCATAAAGGGGGACAGCCGGTCATTTCTGAGACGGTCACCTGTTCTCATCGACTTTTCTTTGGTGTTGATTATCCTCATCAAACAGAGAAACTGAGGTTCGAAAACTGATGAAATAACTCTCCGTACTGTCCAGCAAGGAAGTCACAGGATTAAGACTTGAAGGGTGCCCAACCTCAGAGATGTTATCCATCACCCAGCATGACCTTCCAATGAACCACTGAGCTAGATTGTCTACTGCACTGTCCCCGTGGGGTGCTGAGGGCCAGCTGGCCGGTGCCACTGTCTTTGAGACTCCTGAAAATCCCTCCCAAGAGTCCACCCTGCGACGACGCCCTTTACCGTTTTTACGGCACTTCTGGCAATGTTTTCAATCCATGCAATGTTGGACATTGTAAAATAGAAACCTGTGAATTCTGTAACACAGGTGCATCCGAACTTAACACAAAGATTTTGTGTATCCATTCATAACTTTAAAAATGTATATATATGTTTTGAAGACAGAGGAAGGGAGAGATAGAAACATCGATGAGAGAGAAACATTCATTGGCTGCCTCCTGCACGCCCCCTACCGGGGATCGAGCCCACAACCTGGGCGTGTGCCCTGACCAGGAATTGAACCGGGACCTCTCAGTCCATGGGACGACGCTCCATCCACTGAGCCACAGTGGCCAGGGCCATAATTTTTAAAGTTTTAATTGTTTTCATGCACAGAAAAGACAACTCTAGCTTGCCACAACTATAAAAAGAAAGAAATGTTGGTGTGAATGGTTCCTCCTTTCCCCCTTAATCCTATTAGTTTGATAACTCTTTATTCCCTATTGGAGAAAAAAATATGTTCCATCCACATCTAAGTCCAACAACAAATATCTGTTGAGTGTTACCCTAAGTGATGCTGAGAGGAGGCAAGAAAGACTTGAAGTTTACTCTTCTGTTGTCCAAACTGTAGTACAGAAACTAAGGTATCACGATATCTAGAGAGATGATAGGGAGATAGAAAGACAGAGAGAATAGATAGGTAGGTAGATAGATAGATAGATAGATAGATAGATAGATAGATAGATAGATAGATAGATGATAGATACATCAATAGATATATAGATAGATATAGACAGACAGATAGATAGATAGATAGATAGATAGATAGATAGATAGATAGATAGATAGATAGATGATAGATACATCAATAGATATATAGATAGATATAGACAGATAGATAGATAGATAGATAGATAGATAGATAGATAGATAGATAGATAGACGGATAGATAGACGATAGATAGATGATAGAGATAGATAGATAGATAGATAGATAGATAGATAGATAGATAGATAGATAGACAGATAGATAGATAGATATAAATACATCAATAGATAAATATAGATAGATAGATAGATAGATGATAGATAGATAGATAGATAGATAGATAGATAGATAGATAGATGATAAATACATCAATAGATAGATATGGATAGATAGACAGATAGACAGACAGATAGATAGATACACAGATAGATACATAGATAGGTATGTACATAGATATGAAGAAAGGAAGACAGACAGATGATAGATAAATGCATAGATAGATAAGATAGATGATAAATACATCAGTAGATAGATAGATATAGACAGACAGATAGATGATAGATAGATGATAGATAACTAATCACTTATAGATCACCGTTGACTCATTCACTTGTATGGACACCAGAGGAGACAGGGTGTAGACCCAGCTGGATTTTGCACGCCCAGAAACGCAGATTTGAAATTTGGCCGAAGGTTCGACATGGACCCTGGGCCCGTGTCTCTCTCTCTCTCTGCGTAGAAATGTGAGGTGTCAGTGACAGGAAGCCATCATAGAAACCACTTCATACGTAAGGAGACACACTCACCTTCATGTTCCCGAGGCGCCTGGTTCTGTCCACCACCAGGAGTTTCTTAATGAGGTCTCTGTTTGGAAAGAGGAGTCGTCAAAAAACAAAACATGTATCTACCTTGATACAGACCTGAGTGGCCCGGGCACGTCAACACCCAGGAAAATCGACCCACGGCGTATGCACTGGGACAGTGGTTCGATGTTGTAACATTTTTCTAGTACTCATCTTCTTTTATTTTCCACCCTTATCAATTCCTAAATAATTGATGTGATTCTGGGTTGCGTGTTCACAGGGACCGAGCTCAGGGGGAAACAGGTTGATGGAGACTCTGTGCAGAAAACGGGACCTAGACTGTCAGACGGTAAACACCTTGTCTCGGAACCTCAAGGCTGTCCCTGCCCAGAGACATCTCCTTTCCCCAAAACCGAAGGTCACCCTGATCTCAAGCCTTAGCAAGAAAGAGCCGTAACCAGGGGCCCCGCCCTACATATTCTGAGGAGGGTGGACGGACTCGTGTCTCTGTGTCTACGTGAAAATCCGAGAGTATCGGCTCACTTACAGTTGACTGTGTACCTAAAATATGTTTTTATTGATTTTATATATAGACAGAGAAATTGGTGTGAGAGAAAGGTGGGTTAGCTGCCTCCTGCACGCCCCCCACTGGGGACTGAGCCCACAACCCGGGCGTGTGTCCTGACCGGGAACTGAACCGGGACCTCTCAGTCCATGGGTCGACGCTCAATCCACTGAGCCACACCAGCCGGGCTAAATTATTTTGACCAAAAGACACACCCATGAATGCCCTCATCAATGGCCTAAGCCTCACGGATCGTCCCTTCTCTGGGGAAACTTCAAGTCATTCCTTGCCCGAGAAAGGAGAATAAATCTGATGACCGTCTGAGTTGCCTACGACCTTGAAGAATGACACCCACCAAGGACAGCCCCGCCCTACCCTACCCTGGGGCATCTGTGACAAGGAGGGTAGGTTCACAGCTCGAAGGTTCACCCGGGAGAATTCTAGGTGGTCTCAGGTCACCATTAACTGGCTGACTTATCAATGGCTCTGCGTAGCTCTGAATCCCATCAAATCGTTGGCAAATTAGCGATAAACACCGAACTCCATTTTAAAACTGTTTTGCTGGCATTTTTATCAAGATCCCAGGAGATACGGATTCTGATGCTCAGGGACCCGCTTGGAAACTGCTGAATTTACCCTAACGATAAAGTAAGTTACTTCATTGGGGGCGTCTGGTTAATTTCATAGCCCTCAAGATATTTCGGTCTTGACACCGAGGGAGGTGTGCTTTCCTAGGGGTAAAATCTGGATTTCTGTGGCAGAGAGGGGAGACGTCAGGGGAAGAAAATAGCGCTGGGGACATGTTCCTGAACGAGAAAATTCGATATAGTGGCAATACCAACCCCGTAAAAATGTATACAGAGGTTGAACCAAGAATCGGTTCTCATTCCCAATTCCAAATTCGACAGGAAGAAAGTCCTGAGAGCAGCCAGGAGACTTTCAAAAACAAACAAAAAGAAAAACCTCAAACACTAAGTACGACAGCCTCACCAGATCACTAAAAGACACAACAGAGACTCTATATGCGAAAATTTGGGATTGGCAGCAACATCCACGGAGCTGAATGCGAGCCCCTAACAAACACTTGCATAAAAATAAACGTACTATGCAGCAAAAGTGGCATTTCAAAACAATAAAATAAAACAAAAGTGTTTTGCTGTGCATTCAAAACACTATCAATCAACTCGGATGGGGTCTGGACCCTGGGAGAAGAGCCCTATACAGTATTTTTCCTTTCCTTCGGACAAAAGAGACTTCTGTGTCTGTGTTGCACCATCCGTGGGGCAGGGACTCCATCCTAGGGGATGACTTTTACATGCAGCCTCCTTTCTTGTGGAAGACTTACAACAATCCAGCTAGCGTGACAACCCAACGGCAACTCCAACCCACACAGGCCAAGAAACCACTGTTCGGTACTCACATCGAGAATCAGGAGTTCGAGGGAGATACATTGACCCGTAAGACACACACCTGGACGCAGCCTGGGGCGTGGACCAGATTTCCATAGGTTACTTGAAATCATTAGCAAAAAAGCCCGGCCAGTGTGGCTCAGTGGTTGAGCGTCGACCCTGCACCAAGAGGTCGCCGGTTCGATTCCTGGTCAGGGCACATGCCCAGGTTGTGGGCCTGATCCCCAGTGGGGGGCATGCAGGAGGCGGCCAATCAATGTTCTCTCTCATCGATGTTTCTCTCTCTCCCTCTCTAAAATCAATCAATAAATAAATAGCAAACAGGAGGAAAGTCTAGGTCTGAACTATACACATTGACACCATTTGTGAGCAGGGGGAGCGAGTGTACCTATGGGTTCATCTGACATAAGGAGAATCTGGGCTCATTCTGATGCAAAATGGCTAAATGGTGATGAGATTGGGAAGGTGTCTGGAAAATCAAAAGCATTCTTACGCTGTTTTGAAAAAGTTAGTGCCCTGGTCACCACCACCAACTTAATGACCCCGAAATAACTAACATCGAGGAAGCACGAAAGTTCTTGAAGTGGCCCTGGCTGGTGTGGCTCAGCGGTTAGAGCGTCGGCCCGCGGACCAGAGAGTCCTGGGTTCGATTCCCGCTAAGGGCACGCACCTCGCTTGCAGCTCGTCCTCAGCCCTGGTCGGGGTCGTGCGGGAGGCAACCAGTCAGTGTGTCTCTCTCACGTCGATGTTTCTCTCTCTCCTCCTCTCTTTCCGTCTCCCTCCCTCCACTCTATCTGAAGATAAACGGAAAAATATCCTCGGGTGAGGATTCAAAGAAAGTTCTTGACGGGGAAACGCTCACAAGGCCAAACCCAGAGCATGAAGGAGGACTTGGTGAATAATTCCAGCAGGAGGGAAAGGACACAGTCTGCTAAACTCATCAGCACGGACGCCAACTGCTAAATTAGCTGGAAAAAGGGGGACTGTATATGCAAATTACCCAACCGCCTCTCTCGTCAAATAGAACAAACGTACAAACGTTCCAATTCTAAGCAGCATGCATGTCACAAGGTATCCGTGATCGCGAAGACTCACGAACGGGTTAAATATCCTTAGGGCAGAGGCCTGCAGCCTTTTTCCTTGCTGTGGAGAACGCGAGCATCCAAAGACCTCAAACGCATCGCCCTGCATAACCAAATACGTTCTCCCGCTGGGCCGAGGCCCGGCCTGGGACTTCTCTTATTTTTTTTCCGTTTTTTCGACGCTGTCAAAATAAACCTCCCGGGGACGAGCGAAACGGTTCACTTACTTCACGTTGAAATCCAGATGTCTGGGGAAATCTATTTTGCCGGCAAGGATTTTCTGATAAATCCCGAACGGGTTGTCGTCGAAAAACGGAGGGAACCTGTTAGGACAGACACGTTTATTTTTCACGGAGAGCCGGCGTGGGAAGAGGCCCCCATGGGGACGACGACGGTGGCCACTCTGAGGCGGACGGAAGTTGTCCCGCGTGGGCCTTCGCCTGGACGCTGGGCCCCGCCAGGGGTTGTCCCAAGAGGAGAATCGCAAAGCATTTGCCGCCTCACCGCAGGTGGGCCAGGACAGGGGGCCGACCCCCAGGAGGCTGACACCGTGAATCACCTGGTTATTCTTTCGCAGGTCGGAGCAAAGGGAAGACCAGGTCACATAGGTGTGCCGTTCACCCAGCTCTGCCAGGGAGCTAAGGGTCCCACCCTCCAGGTCGACGCCCCACAGACGGACGGGGGAAGGGACCGGACAGACCAGTTTAGACACCTGCCCAGGGAGGTCTGGGTGACCTGGGAAGGTGCTTCCCTGTCAATCACACCAGGGAACAAGTCAGGGGCCCGAACGGGTGTGCCCACGGCAAGAGCACAAAGCTGAATGTTTAACCTCCTGAACTAAGGAAGCTCCCTCTCTGGGTCTCTCGGTTCCCCTGGCCCTTTGGGGACTCCTGTTGTAGGGGGCATGCGCCCCCTGCATGGCCCACAGACCCACGGCCACGTGGAACCACACAATAAACCTGATGCTCTATCGGACCTCCCCGTAGAACGGCGACTCTGTAGCTTCCCTGAACCGCCAGCTGTCCGTCCTCCAGGACCGGACGAAGGGACACGGGACGTTAGAACCCGCGGGATATACCTGAACAGGAATCGAACCTTTCACCCCATCACATTCTTCCGTGGGGGCTTCTGAAAATGCTCATTTCAGGGGTACCCCAAGGACCCCACTCCCACGCGTAGTGGGAAATTTGGTCCAGTGATTTCTCCTGCACCAAGATGATGTGACCGCCTACGGATATGATTGTCTGTGCAACTTAAAAACGTCAGCCGCAGCGCCCGGCCGGTGTGGCTCAGTGGGTGAGCGTCGACCCCGCACCAAGAGGTCGCCGGTTCGGTTCCCAGTCAGGGCACATGCCCAGGTTGTGGGCCTGATCCCCAGTGGGGGGCGTGCAGGAGGCGGCCCATCGATGTTCTCTCTCACCAATGTTTCTATCTCTCTCCCTCTCCCTTCCTCTCTCTAAAATAAAAAAAAAAAAAAAAATCACATGCCTCCCTGTGATTGTCCAGGACCTGACACCACAGAGTAACTCAGAGCCCCGGAGGCCCCTGCTGGGAAAATACGGCCTTTGTCCATCTGCTGGAAGTCCCCCCGATGGTGTTTCTGACGGAGCTCGACTTGGGGGGCAGGCACTTTGAAATGCATTCGAGGGGAACAGAAGAGAGATTCTGGGGCGACCGTAGAAAGGGGGGTGCTCTACTTTCACCCCGGTTTGTCGTCTCCCTCAAAGATCCTTGGCCTCAAACATGTGCATGAATAAAACAAAATGGGGGCTCCTCAGGGGGAAAAAAGGGGGGTGTCTGGGGTTGGAGAGGCAAGACCCAATTCGGGAGCCAGGAAAAGTACCGAGAACAAAGTCCCGGGCTGGGCACGGGTCGGGGGACAGCGGAGAATAAGAAGTCATCTCCACATGTCCTTTACGAGGCGTGGCAGCCGTGGTTCTCAAAGTGGTGTCCCAAGGAACCCGGGGGTTCCCCAAGGCCTTCCCAAGACTTTTTATGAGGTCCTTTTTTTTTTTCTTTTCTTTTTCTGACAACAAATCTGAATATGGAAGCATTTTCTTCATATGCCTCCGGCAAAACAACCTACCAGCCAAAACAAAAACAAAAAACAAGCAAAAGAAAAACGAAACAGGCAGGGGACTTAGGAGATGAACTTGAGATTCGCAAAAATAGGAATCGAGACCATGCTTGTCAGTAAATATTTTCAGTTCTATGAAGCACAGCTATTGTTCCATTCACAGTTTGCCTGTGCTCGTCACTCGTGAGATTATTATTCTTTTGGGTAAGTTTATACATGTCCATAATTGCAGCCAAATAATAAATCAGATTCGAATTCTATCGTTTCCTTGTCTACATGCTAATACAGTATTAGAAATATTCTATTTTCTAATATTATAATAGATTCTGATATCATAAGGTGTCTTATCCTAATCATATTCTGCTAATTCTAATGATTTATATAATAGTCCTGATATAATTGTTGTTATATATCCTAATGTATTCTATTTTAACAATTTGGTGTTAAAGTCTATGAATAATATCATGTTCAACAGTGTACTGTGTTCTAATATGGTATCTACTAACAATATTACATGTTGTTATGTTTGTAATATTATATTCTACCCTAATAATAAAATAATAGACACCAAACGGGACCCTCCTGCATTGAATTCTCGTCGGGCAACACTGCCCTCTAGCGGTCAGTAGCGGCACAGCAGGAAAGCCTGGGCCTGGCCTCAGAGGAGCCTGGTCTCGCTGGGTGTGTATTTCCCATCACTGCATCTTATTGACGGACTGACTCTCTGCCTCATTTATTTTAACCTTTTTTTTTTTTGCTTGGGAAACTTCCCTGGGCTAGTGTGTATAGTAGGGAATGCGGTTCGGTGTGATTTACTAGAGATATTTGAGTAAAAAATAGTGGTAAATTCTAAAGGATAAATAGGTAGATAAATAGATAAGTGACAGAGATCATTGATAGATAAGGAGATGGATGGATAAATGTATGGATGAATGGATGGATGGATAGATACATGGATGAATGAATGGATGGATGGATGGATGGATGGATGGATGGATGGATGGATAGATGGATGGATGGATGGATGGATGGATGGATGGATAGGTAGATAGGTAGGTAGGTAGATAGATAGATAGATAGATAGATAGATAGATAGATAGATAGATAGATAGATAAATGATGGATGGATAGATGGATGAAGGTTGAATAGACAAATAACAGGTAGATATATAAACAGACAGATGATAGATGGTGGATAGATAGATAAGTAGATAGATTGGTAGGTAGATAATAGATAGGTAATAGATGATACAAAGTGATAGATAGATAGATGGATAGGTAGGTGGGTAGATAGATACCGTAGATTGGGAGGTATATAGATGATAGATATATAGATAAATACATAGACAGATAGATTATAGAGATATACCTAGATACATACACCGACAGGTAGCTGAATAAATGTAAGTAATAGATAATAGAAATGATAGATGAATATATAATATATACATAGAAATGATAGAAAAATAGATGATAAATATATGGTAGACAGACAGACAGAGAAATAAATACAGATTCTCAGAGACTCCACTCTGGCCACCCCGTCCATGCAGAAAAATGCCTCATTCCACCTTTCTTTCCACCTGAGTGCGAGAGTCTGGGTGCAAATCTGGGGATTTTTCCTGCATCTGACAGATGCACAGCCGTGCCTGTCTGGGTTTTTCTGTAACTGGGAGTGTGTCTGAGATGCAAGGAACACAGAGGGAGGGTGAGTCCGCCCCTCCAAGGCTCCCGAGGCTGACACCTGGGCGTTAGGTTTCTGGTAGAGCAACTTCAAGTCTGTCTTAGGCATAAGCCGGACTTGATTATTAATCCTGGAGACACCGTGACAAATGTCAACCTCTTGTGTATCTCACGAGGGGACACGTCACCTTCCAAATCTCTTTCAGCGCAAGTCTGGGGGTTCGGGGTGGCGCACCCTCCTCCCGGCACGCCGTTGGGTCCCACAAAGTCCCAACCTGCATTTGATTTGTTTGTTGTTTACCCGACAGGTGCATCAGCCAGCTCCCCAAAAGTCCATGCAGAAGGTGAAGATGGTACCCACAGAAGAAAGGGGGGCATTTAGCGACGGGACAAAGAGCTTTACAGATGTGCCCGGCGCCTGTTCGACAAACCGGGCTGTGTTTTCGCATGCAGGAAGCCAGCTCCGTGATCGGGGGCACTGCCCACGTCGGCAGTGGAAATTTCAAGGGAACCGTACCCCAAGGCTTTGCAAGCCGAATGCACCGTCCCAGGGGTTCACGGAGCAGGGGACGGAAGCGTTGAGAGTGTGACCCTGACTTTCCTCGGAAGCCGTTACTCACCCCGAAAGCATCTCAAATATGAGGATGCCCAGCGCCCACCAGTCCACGGCTCTCCCGTGGCCCTTGCTCTGGATGACCTCGGGGGCCAGGTACTCGGGGGTCCCACAGAGGGTCCAGGTCCTGCGGGGAGAGAACAGAATGCACAACTCAGCTGTGCTTGGCAATGCGTGGGTCCCCGCTGGAAGCATTGATGCCATATTTGTCCGACCACACCTGAAACTAATACAGAATAACGAGAATAACGGTGACTGCCTGCTGTCACTGAAAAATAAAATGAAAAAAGGTCCCTGACTTATACGAGTGTTTGATTATTATATATATATATGTGTGTGTGTGGTGTGTGTGTGTGTGTGTGTGTTTCAATTACAGTTTACATTAAATATTACTTTGTGTTCGTTTCAGATAAACAGCATAGTGTTTAAAAAACCACGTACTGTCCGGCTGGAGTCTAACTGGTTGAGCGTTGACCCACGCACCAAGAGGTTGCCGGTTCGATTCCCGGTCAGGGCACATGCCCAGGTTGTGGGCCCGATCCCCAGTGGGGGGCATGCAGGAGGCGGCCAATCGCTCTTCTCGCTCATTGATGTTCCCATCTCTCTCTCCCTCTCCTTTCCTCTCTCTAAAATCAATAAAGAAAAAAAACCCAAAAACAAAACAAAAGACATGCTTTACAGAGGCCCCAGTGTCTTAAGTTATGTACCTACCAATAATGACTGCAATTGTACATGGATTAAATGCTCCAATCAAAACACACAGACTAGCAGCATAGATAACAAAACAAGACCCATATATCTGCTGTGTACAAGAGACCCACCTCAGAACAAAACAAAATATAAATGTATCTCAATATGTTTATTCATTGGGTAAAATCTCCTTGCAAAAGGAGATTTGCTGGTTGTTAAAAAATAAATGAGTGTGTTGTCAGAATTGGCAATAAAAACAAAAACACATCCACGTAAAAAAAAAAAAAGCACCAAATAAAAAAAAAATCATATTCTTTAGTGGGAGAAGCGTGAGCACTTAATGCTACAGTATCTTAGCTGATCACAATTGATACAGTATCCCCACCCCTCGGATCCAGACAGCAACATTGTCTCAGCTGTCTTCTTCCCTTGCAAACACCATTACCCAAATAGAATCTAATTAGTGGTCTGTGGCATCGCTGTCTGCTGTTATTGCTGCTTCCCACTGCTGGAACTCACGGTGCCTGCCGTCCGAGAAAATGATATTAAAAAGAATGAGCGAAGCATCCCCTCAATACCTGTCTCCGTGCGCCCCTTAAGGAGCCCCACACCTGCTTGGTGAGCATAAATCAGCGAATGCTCTTCTCCAAGGGGAAAGGTACCTCTTTCTTTTCCTCCTGCTCTTGCAAAGGTTTGAAGGAGTTGCAATGCTTTTGTGGGTTCGCTGGCATTTTAATTGCATTGCAGGCCTCTGTCATTAAGGGGCATGGGAAATTGGGGGTTTAAATGGGGCAGAGAGCTTCTGAAAGGATTTTCTGTGCAGCTGAGCCATGATTTGCAAAAAAAAATTGACCTTCTAGCTCCACCTAGTGGACATCAGAGTGAACAGCCAAGAGGGACCCACAAGGATGGTGGAGTTTTCTGATTATTTATTTGGCTGGTAATTTTTTTTTTTAATTGGGATCCTCCCTTTCCTGTACTGCCTCAGAGGTGTCTTTCTTACAACAGATAGGGGAAACGGTTCCTTTCTTCCCCTTATAAAGAATTATCTTGAAATTCTTTAAAAAGAGCTACAATGTTTCATTAACATCTATAGATTTGGGACATTCCTGCTAACATCTCTAAATTGTAGGCTCTATGGGAAAATGCAAGACAGATTGTCTGAATTTTCTCCTACTTTGTAAAACTCGATATGGCGAATTTTGCTAACAACATCTCACCTGTAAAAAGATAAGGAAGGTATAAACGTCCAGTAATGAGGTTCATTGCAGCATTATTCAGAATAGTCAAGATATAAAAACAACCTAGGTCTCTATGGATAGGTGAATGGATACAAATGCAAGATATAAATATATATATTATATATGTATTACACACAAGGGAATATTATTCAGCCAGGAAAAAGGAAAGCTTGCCATTTGCAGCAACATGGATGGGCCTTGCATTCAATATGCTAATAAGTGAAATAAGCCAGACACAGAAAGACAAATACCGTAAGATTCCTGCTTAGAGGCAGACTCTATAAGAGTAAAACTCGCCAGGCTGGTGTGGCTCAGTGGTTGAGCGTCGACCCATGCACCAAGAGGTCGCCGGTTCGATTCCCGGTCAGGGCACATGCCCAGGTCGTGGACCCGATCCCCAGTGAGGGGCATGCAGGAGGCAGCCAGTCGATGTTCTCTCTCATCGATGCTTCTATCTCTCTCTCCCTCTCCCTTCCTCTCTCTGTAAAGTCAATAAAGAAAAATAAATTATAACAGAGTAAAACTCATAGAAACAGGGGCTGGGGGGTGGGGCAGATGCGGAGATGTTAGTTAAAGGGTACAACTTTTCAGGTATAAGATGATTACGTTCTAGGATCTAATGTAATCTAAGGCGATAGAGCTTGAAATATTGTATTATAGGCTTGAAACTGGCTAAGTTCTCACCATCCCAAAAGGATGGTAGCTGGGTGTGGTGATGGGTGTGTTAATGACCTTGATTGTGGCAATCATTTCGCAATGTATATTAAATCATTAGATGATACACCTGGTAGCTCATGCACAGCCCCTGGTATCTACCTGGAAGCCTAGGTCCTGGCTGGTATTAAGAGCAGGTAGATGTGTCCGCAGGTAACTGTATCTGCCTTAGATAAGGGGTCTCCGCTTACATTTGGAAAGTTGAGTTTCTTTCTTGGCTCCCACCCAGGGTAAGGGGCACAGGCTGTATACATTTACAGTTCCTAAGTAGCTCAGCTCGACTGACACCTTGTTCGAGGAGAAGATTCCTGAAAAAAGCCTCTAATCTTCTGGGATTTGCAGAGAGGTTTACACAGCTGTAAAGAGCTTCAGACTGGACGGAATATGTTAAGACACACAGCCTGGGTGTAACTGGGAGACGGCCGCTTGGCGGAGACTGAATTATCCATGACCCTGGTCTGATCTCCTTTGGCTCAGTTGGCTGTTGGAGAGAAAGCAAGGTAACAACCTTCTTCTCAGCTTGCTCGCCGATACTTATTCGAGCAGGGCAGGGGTGGGAGAGCCAGGCAGCCCAGGAAAGACCGGATTCTCTGTGAAGGAGAGATGGCTAATGCTCATGTGTTCTTAATCCCTCCGTTGCCTTCCATGTCATCTGTATGGGGGTGAACTGTGTTCCCCCAGAAGTCCTAAACCCCACATTCCTGTACTTGGGAATAGAGTTTTACAGATGTAGTCAATTTAAGATGAGGCCAAACTGCATTAAGACAGGACTAATTCAATGACTGGTGTCCTTATATAAAAATAAAAGAGACAGAGGAGAGAGAGTGAGAGAAAGAGGAAGAGAGAGAAAGCTCGTATCACGTGAGAACACACTGAGAAGGGAGTCACCCAAAATCCAGGAACAGAACTCCATCAGGAGGATTTGGCCAGCACCCTGATCTTACAGTTCAAGCATCCAGAATGGAGAAACAAACATTTTTAGAAAGTTATCAATTCTATGGGATTAAGACCCCACTCTCATGGCCTCTTTTAACCTTTATTACCTCCTAAAAACATTATCTCCAAATACAGTCCATTGGGGGTTAAAGGTTTGATGCATGAATTTTGGAGGAACACAATTCAGTGCATACCAATGGTAATGATGGTTGTGATGGTGATGATGGTGATGGTGGTGGTGATGGTGGTGATGATGATGGTGATGGTGATGGTAATGATGGTGATTATGATGGTGGTGGTGATGACAGTGATGGTGGTGATGGTGATGATGGTGATAGTGATGATGGTGATGATACTGACGGTGGTGATGATGGTGGTGATGATGATGATGGTGATGATTATGATGATGATGGTGATGATGGTGATGATGGTGATGGTGATGGTGATGTTGATGGTGATGATGGTGATGATGGTGATGGTGATGGTGATGGTGGTGGTGGTGATGATGATGGTGATGGTGATGGTGGTGGTGATGATGGTGATGGTGATGGTGATGGTGATGGTGGTGGTGGTGATGATGATGGTGATGGTGATGATGGTGGTGATGATGGTGATGATGATGGTGGTGGTGATGATGGTGATGATGATGGTGATGGTGATGGTGGTGGTGATGATGGTGATGGTGATGGTGATGGTGATGGTGATGGTGATGGTGGTGGTGGTGATGGTGATGGTGATGATGGTGATGGTGATGATGGTGATGATGATGGTGATGGTGATGGTGGTGGTGATGATGGTGATGGTGATGGTGATGGTGATGGTGGTGGTGGTGATGATGATGGTGATGGTGGTGGTGGTGGTGGTGGTGGTGATGATGGTGATGATGGTGGTGATGATGATGGTGATGATGGTGATGATGGTGATGATGATGATGGTGATGGTGGTGGTGATGATGGTGATGGTGATGGTGATGGTGATGGTGATGGTGATGGTGATGATGGTGATGATGGTGATGATGGTGATGGTGATGGTGGTGGTGATGATGGTGATGGTGATGGTGATGGTGATGGTGGTGGTGGTGATGATGGTGATGGTGATGGTGATGGTGGTGGTGGTGGTGGTGATGATGGTGATGATGGTGGTGATGATGATGGTGATGATGGTGATGATGGTGATGATGATGATGGTGATGATGATGATTATGATGATGGTGATGGTGATGATGATGGTGATGGTGATGATGGTGATGGTGGTGGTGATCATGATGGTGATGATATTGATAATGATAATCATAATGATCACCACAATGATAATGAGAATAAAAATTATGGTGCTGGTGATGACGATAAAGTCAGAAGCACCTACCATCTCCTCAGTGGTGTCCATGTGCTAGACTGTGTTTGAAGGAAATACTTCCCAACGAGCAGATTTAGCCCATCTCATCAACAACTCTGTGAGGAAGAAACAATTCTTCTTATGTCACAGAGGAGCAAAGCCAGGCATGGAAAAGCAATAACAGCCGAAGCTCACCAGCTCTGCAGTCTCATGGTCCCACAGAGAAGACGAGCAACCCCAGAGCCACCTGTCTTTCCTACCTGCGGCTTCGCGGTGCCCCTGTTAACGGAGACTCACGGTAACAGAAATAAATTTGGCCTGAAACGTGGAAGGTACTAGCACTTGGCAGCCTTGGGAATGTGGGAGGACCCTGTGGTTTCTGACTGAAAAGCGATATTTAAAAAAAAAAAAAAAAAAAAATCATTGGCACTTTGTTCTGGAAATATCAGGGGAACCACTGTGTAAAGTATTATATGTGATTGTCTATTCACGGTGCTGTGCACCTGAAACTAATACAAAGCCACAGCGAATGTGAATGGTCATTGAAAAATAAATAAATAAATAAATAAATAAATAAATAAAGCATAAGCACCCCTTGAGGTCACTAACACCTCAGGTCATGGTTTCGAAAACCCCTTAATAAAGTGAAAGGAGGAACAAGGTGTGTCACCACAGACAGGATCTCAAGGTCACCCGATGGCTGATGAGGGAAAGTGAATTTTTATAGAACTGTAGCTAAGAAATGGAGAAGGGGTGAGCGAGAGCGGGAAGGTCACCGTTGGGCCATTGTCATGGAAAGCGAGAGCGTGGCAACGGCCATGGCTGAACCCTAAATCCACAGACGCACTGATGGACGTCACAGCGTGAATGAGAGGGGGACACGGGGACCCACAGAGCAACCGTCTCCCCTCCCTCATGGCCGATCAAGGAGGGACCAGATTCTTCTTGCTAAGATGCAAAAAATAAGAGAGGGGAGAGACCCTGGATCCAATCCAGCCCATAGATGTAACCACCAGGTTACAAGACCTATTAGGGACAGGAAACAGCAAAAATGAGAATGCGAGCTGGCCACCCACCGAATTCCAGACTGCAGGGCTTCCCCGACGGGGAAACAACCCACTGTGTGTGTCAATTACATGGCAAGAAAGGGAGGAAAAAAGTCAGAAGGTGGACTTTACGGATTAAGTACAGTTAAGGGAGAAATCAACCCAATGCCACGTGCAGACCTTGGTTAGATTCTCATTGGCAGGGAAGGAAAACAGGTTTTTGAGACATTGGGGGGAAATCTGGTTCTGGAAGGGGCGTGAGATGATATTCAGGGCTTTTGTCTTCAGTTTTCTAAGACGTCAAAGCGGTTGTTGTTTGAATGTAAATGATCTGTTAGAGACAGGGTGGTGCGTGCTTGCTTGCTTTATTTATGTATGTAATTATTTATTTTTCAATTTAAAATAATTCCAGAAACAAAAATGTAGGAGGGGTGGAAAGATCAAATCAGGAGACAAAGATTTGATATCTATGGAAGCTGACTGATAGGTCCCCAGAGAGTCAATGTAAGTAAACTCTTCTCTCTACTTTCTTTTTTTTAAATTGTTTTTTTCTTTATTGATTTGAGAGAGAGAGGAAGGGAGAGGGAGAGAGATAGAAACGTCGATGAGAGAGAACATCGACGGGCCGCCTCCTGCACGCCCCCCACTGGGGATCGGGCCCACAACCTGGGCATGTGCCCTGACCGGGAATCGAACCGGCGACCTCTTGGTGCAGGGTCGACGCTCAGCCACTGAGCCACACCGGCTGGGCTCTTCTCTCTACTTTTGTGTGTTTGAAAATAATAGGAAACAACCGAAAATATGGGGTTCCACGTGACCCCTAGCAGGAGGCCAGAAATAAAAATTCAAAGACAGTGTTTCATTTAACGTCCGAATGTATAAAACAACAATGGAAAAACTAGCAACATTCTGTCACAGAGGAAGAAAACTATATCTGCAAAGGAATGCTATGGATTCTATTCATGAAATCCAATTAAATAGCATCAGTAGCTTCTTCTGATCATTTTGGAAAAGGAACAATAATTCCAGTTTGTCCCTAAATCTTTCAGCAGGTTGTAGGCTGAATATAGTGTGTCTTAGCAAGCTCCCATAAGACTGTCAGCTGATTTCTCAACAGAAACTTTGCAGGCCAGGAGGGAGTGGCAAGAAATAGTCAAAGTGATAAAAAAACAACAACGACCTACAACCAAGATCACTCTATCCTGCAAAGCTATCATTTAGCATCGAAGGACAGATAAAGAGTTTCCCAGACAAGAAAGAACTAAAGGAGTTCATCACCACCAAACCAGGGTTCTAGGAAATGTTGAAGGGTCTTCTTGAAGGAGGAGGAGGAAAAAAAGGTAAAAAATAGGAACACTATGATGGCAATAAATACAGACAGATCAACAATGAAATCTAAAAAACAAAATAAATGAAGAAGCAGAACACAAAAAGGCTTGTCGATGCCAAGAACACGTTGATGGTTACCAGATGGAGAGGTTTTGGGGGAAATAGGGGAAAAAGGTGAAGGGATTAAGAAGCACAAATGGGTGGGCATAAAAGTACAGCATAGGGAATACAGTCAATAATATTCTAATAACTGTGTATGGTATGAGATGGGTGTGAAGTTTATTGAGATGATCACTTAGTAATTTATGCAGTGTCTAATCATGGGTGTACACCTGAAACTCATATAATATTGTATGTCAACTGTAATTAAAACTTATTTAAAAATGGGGGGGAAAAGTGTGTATGCAAAACAGTGTCATACAACAATAAGAAACATCGCCGTGAGAAAACAAGAGTTTTGTAAAATCAAGTGAGAAGAGACAAACATCTAGAAAAAGCCTCATACATGACGTCACCGTGAGCAATGAAACATAAATTCATACGGTGTGTGTGGGGGGGTGTGTGTTTCATCACAGCATGCTCAAATATACTCTACCTCACACCACGAGAAGATGTGAGAAACACACTTCTAAGTGGGGTGTTTAAAAATATGATTCAAGATCGAGTCTGTCTGTCTGTTCCATCTCCGTTGTGCTGATCCGTGGGGACCCCGGTGAGGTTCCCAGCGTTTGAATTATGGGCAGAAATCCTGACTGCAGTCTGAATCATCACCCAGAAAAGCGGCCGTAAAACTGGGCTCGTGGCAACACCCTCGCGAGGGCTGGCCCGGAGAGACACTACCCGTGATGAGGAAGATAAAGTTGTTTTTGCAAAAGGAATATATCAAGATTCCACCTAGTCATTACGTTGATTCATTGCTGCGTGTTAAATACGAACCCAACTTCAGTCATTTTATCTTCAATGGACCTAATGGGTTCACTGGGTGAGAACCTGGTTTGCCAAACTTCTAATCGAGTGAATCTGTGAAAAATTTGTATCTGGGTCACTGGAATCAGACTTCCAATGGAAATGAATTAAAAACAAGCAGAGGATATAAGTGCCCTGATGCCAGGTGCTGCCTGTAGGGGGCAGCATCGATGTGCTAAAACCAACTTCAATACAAAAAAAAAACAAAACAAAAAACAAAAGCAAGGTCTTCCCTCTGCTATGCGAAAACACCTCGTATTTATCTGCTTTATTGCTAGCAATGTAATCGGTGGAATTTTATACGGGAAAACGAGCTTGAATTTAGCTGCACCAGAAAAAAACGTGTGGGATGGCCCCTTTGTACCAAGCAACAGAGAGATGAGGAGTTTGGTATAAAATTGTCCCAGCCCAGCCGGTGTGGCTCAGCGGTTGAGCGTCGACCCTGCACTAAGAGGTTGCGGGTTCGATTCCCGGTCAGGGCACATGCCCAGGTGTGGGCCCGATCCCCAGTGGGGGGCATGCAGGAGGCGGCCAATTGATATTCTCTCTCATCGATGTTTCTATCTCTCTTTTCCTCTCCCTTCCTGTCTAACATCAATAAAGGAAAAAAAAGAGAAAAAAACTGCCCCAAAACACGGTTCCCATAAATATAGCTATTTTTACAAGGGCACGAATACAATGATCACCTTACCCGGGTCTGCCTAGATATGAACCACTCACACCGCATTTACCTACTGAGCACTTAAAATGTACTGAGGAGCTGACATTTTAATCTAATTTTATTCATTAAACACACACACACACACACACAACTGTTTCCATGATACTCGATGCAGTTATTAAAAAATGTTTAAGGGTTCGGGGGGAGCCGGGGCCCGTGAATCGACGTCTGCAGCTGCAAATGCCAGGGATCAGGTATTTCTGACGAAAATTTAATGCCCGGACTGAGATGCCCTGTGAGGATAAGACCCAGCTTGGATTTCAAAAACCTCAGAGCAAAAATTCACGGCGACCCTCCACTTGAGAGACTACGTTAGCCCTGGCCGGTTTGGCTCAGCGGTTAGAGCGTCGGCCCGCGGACCAGAGAGTCCCGGGTTCGGGTCCCGATAAGGGCACGTACCTCGGTTGCAGTGTGTCCCCGGCCCCGGTTGGGGTCGTGTGGGTGGCAACTACTCAATGTGTCTCTCTCACATCGATGTTTCTCTCTCTCTCTCCCCCCACCCTGCACTATCTGAGGATACATGCGAAAAAAATAAAAAAAGATTCCTTGGAAATCTTAAATAACACGTGAGGTTATTTGTATTGGACAACGCCGCTCTGGGCAAACAGAAAGGTTAGAAGGGAAATTGCTAGAATTGTCCAGAGCGACAATGTTGCGAACGCAAGTTCTGATCCCTGGCTGTGATGATAACACAGGTGATGAGGCCCCGTGGGTCTCTAGCTCTGTCTGGGTGTGTCAGCCCATCTGGTCCAACTGCACCCGGCAATGTGGGGGGCCACTGGGGATACGAGGAAGCAAGCTTGCGTTTTACGAGGGAATAAAAACGAAGGAGAGAAAACGTGAACATAGAAAATAAGACAGTTTCATCACCCACCTTTACACACGCCCCGCCCTCTCGTTTCTTTGAGTTAAAACTCTGCAATTGCATTCGAAAGAAATGTTTAGACCCCAAGAGAGGCCCCCGGTTCTTCATGTAAGGGGTGCTCCTGGCTCACACACACAGGGTTTAAGTGATGAAGAGCGTTTCGTGTCGTTCATTTAGTTAATGTGGTGTACCACGTTGATTCCAATATTGAACCAAACCTGCAGGCTGGGAGTAAATCTCACGTGATCATGGTGTATAATGATTTTTTTTTTTTTATCCTCACCCAAGGACATTTTTGCATTTATCTTCAAATAGAGCAGGAGGGAGAGAGGGGGAAGAGAGAGAGAGAAACATCGATGTGAGAGAGACACATCGACTGGCTGCCACCCACACGACCCCAACCGGGGCCGGGGACACACTGCAAGCGAGGTACGTGCCCTTAGCAGGAACCGAACCCGGGACTCTCCAGTCCATGGGCCGACGCTCTAACCACTGAGCCAAACCGGCCAGGGCTGTATAATGTTATTAATGTACTGCTATTTGGTGTACACACATAATGATATTATTCAGCCATAAAAATGACAGAAACTGTGCCCAGCCCGTATGGCTCAGTGGTTGAGCGCCGTCCCATGGACTGAGAGGTCCGGGTTCGATTCCCGGTCGGGGCACATGCCCGGATGGTGGGCTCAATCCCCAGTAGGGGGCGTGCAGGAGGCAGCCGATGGATGTTTCTCTCTCATCAATGTTTCTCTCTCTCTCTCCCTCTCCCTTCCTGTCCCTAAAATAATCAATAAAAACATATTTTTTTTTTTAAATGAAAGAAACAAGCCTTTGGGACAACATGGATGGACCCAGAAGGTGTGTCCGAGAGAGAAACACAAATGCCGTCTGATCTCGATGAGAGGTGGACTCTTAGAAAAGCCTCTGAGAGCGGACGGGGGCTGGGCGGGGGCCGGGCTCCATGCTGCACACGCTCACTTACTTGTCCACCAGTTTCTTGGCGAAGCCGAAGTCGGTGAGCTTGACGTGGCCGTCCTTGTCCAGCAGGATGTTTTCCGGCTTCAGGTCCCGGTACACGATGTCCTTGGAGTGCAGGTACTCGATGGCGCAGACGATCTCGGCCGAGTAGAACAGCGCCGCGCTGCTGGAGAAGCGCCCCCGGTTCCGCAGGTAGCTGAACAGCTCCCCGCCCGGCACGTACTCCATCAACATGTAGAGGAAGCGGTCGTCATGGCATGTCCAGTACCTGTGGGACACGGCTGGTGACCCCGGGCTGAGCCGTGGAGAGGCGGGGCACGGGTCGGGGTGGGTGCAAGGATGGGGCACGGGTTGGCACTGAGACACGGGCGTGCACAGATGTTAGGGTGTGGGCACTGAGACACAGGTGTGCACAGATGTTAGGGTGTGGGCACTGAGACACAGGTGTGCACAGATGTTAGGATGTGAGCACAGATGGACACTGAGACACAGGTGTGCACACATGTTAGGATGCAGACATTGAGACACAGGTGTGCACAGATGTTAGGATGCAGACATTGAGACACAGGTGTGCACAGATGTTAGGATGTGGACATTGAGACACAAGTGTGCACACATGTTAGGATGTGGACATTGAGACACAGGTGTGCACAGACATTAGGATGTCAGTGCCTATGGACATCGAGGTACAATGTGAACATACGTTAAGATCTGGGGACAGAGATGGACACTAAGACCCAGGTCTGGACTGATGTCAGGGTATGGATACAGACCGACAGAGGCTGAGATCTATGTATTTCTGCATATAAAGAGGTGGTGACAGGGATGTCACAGGTACAGATACATTTGGAAAGAGGGCAGAAGGAGGAGCGACATTACGTGTACAGATACACGTTAAGATATGGATGTCCTTATGGCAGGGTCAAAGCTCTGAGAATGGAGAAGAGAAAATAGCATGTTTGATCACATACTAACAGCTGGTTATGGGCTGAATTTTTCCCTACAACATTCATGTTACAAACCCTAGCGTCCAGGACCTCAGAATGGACTGCATTTGGAGATGGGACTTTAAGGAGATGACTTAGGTAAAATGAGGTCACTAGGGTGGCCCTGATTCCATAAGATTGGGGTCCTTAGAAGAACAGGAGATGAGGACACAGACTCACACAGAGGGACGCCCACGTGAGTTCACAGAGCTGACGGCCGACTACATGCCAAAGAGAGAGGCCTCCGGAAGGACCAGCCTGCCCCCTTCTGGGGCTCAGACTGCAGCCCCCAGGACTGTCAGGAAGTCGGTATGTTTTAAGGTGCCTCACTCAAGATATTTGCTCTCACATCTAGCAAATGCACACCCAGCGGGCACGTCGACAGGGATCACGCCCAGTCCGGTGGGCCAACGCCATCGGAACTGGAAATGTACAGTCCGCTAATGGACCGCATCTCCAACACCGGCCCGCTCAGCGTGAGAGATCGCTACGCCGTCAGGGTAGCAGACGGCCTGGGGGCTCCAGGGGAGAGCACCCTCCGTCCACAGGCACTGACTAGCTCTGCGAAGGGAAGAAAAGGAGAAAAAAACAAACGTGTGGATGAGAGAAAGAGGGGACCAGAAGCTGGGTCCTCTGTGTCGTTCGGAAACATTGGAAAAAGGAAGATGAAACTTGGTGGGGAAGGAACGTCTTCACGGGGACAAAACGTGGACAAAAGAGATGGGAGCTTTGGAAGAAGGACGATGGTTTTGAGAGGACCTGGGACACACAGTTACGGCCACAATAAAAGACCAATGACAGGAGACCCCCAGTTACTCTTCAGCTACGAGCAAAATTGGGGACACAGTGTGGGGGCCACTAGACACACCTGAGCACACCAGGGACGATGGGCCAGGTGCAGAAGGTCAACAACGTGGGAATCCCCAGAGGTCCAGCAACGGACAATTGTAAGGAGCGACCTACACACCCAGGTGACCTTTCCACCCCTAGCATCTCACTGGTCATCCACTTTGGACCCCCTTTTTGTATTACGGGTCATGGGGTTCTGAACGCCTGACCTTTCCTCCCTGGAGATAACATCTAGGCCTCGGTTCTGTTCCAGCTCCAGGACCGGAAAAGCAGCAAAAGCAGACAAGCAACCCCAGGGCTGACCTCAGGGCCAGCTGCACTGGATAATAAATGACCCCGATCCGCGGAGACCCCGGCCGTGAGAGGACACCCCTGGAAAGCTGATGAAGTCTATCGAGATCTTCCCTGGGGGCCTCCTCTAAAATCTGCACCCTCAAAGCCCTTACGATGGAGAATCAAGCATGTTCTCCCTCCCAGGAGCGTGCCCACGTCTCTCCCTTCCCCTCCCCATCCCCGCACCTCCCTCCTGACCAGGTCCCCGCACCTCCCTCCTGACCAGGTCCCCGCACCTTCCTCCTGCAAAGCTCTAGGCTCTTCCTGTTCCTCCATAACTCAAGATTTAGGGTCTGGAGGCACCAAGGGACCCAGGAGCCAGGAAGAGCATTTGAGGGGGCATCTGTGGGTGCTGGTCTTTCCGCAGAAACCTCTCCAGTTGGAGAGACCCCCCTCCCCCAGTGCCCAGACCAGGTTGTTCCTGCATTTCTTGCCCACGGGTCCTACATCAGACGTTCCCACAGCCCCTTGGTGTCCGCTGGATTTCCTAGGGGCTCACAGGACTCACTGAAGCATGTAGCTACCCCGGGACCCGTTGATTACGAACAGAGCTAAGCCGAGACGCTCTCTGATTCATCCTTGGCGGTCTTCGCCGAGGTTTCATGAAATAAGCTGCTTCGTTAAACCGCTGGCCACGGGCGATCGGTTCGACCTGCAGCCCTTCGCCTGTCCCTTGGAGGTCAAGAGGTAGGGGTGACATTGTCACCCTCCAGTCACCTGACTGGTCCCCCTGGCAACCAGCCTGCGTCCTCAGATCTAGTCCGAGAGACACCTCATTCACGAGACATTTTATTGCTGTCATCACAGTAAAGCCCAAGGGTCTTAGAAGTTCTAAAACCAGGAACGCAGAGGAAAAAGCAAATGTGGATGTTTTATTACAGATGTCAATGTCACTATCTCAGGGGTCACAGGGTTCTGAGCGTGAAGGGCTGTACCATGATTCTGAGGCTCTATGAAGACAAACTTGTTCCACGCATCTCTCAATAAAAGCTCCCAAAACATCGACACAGCTCAACGTAGGGGAAAGGTACGACGTATGAAGTGGGTTCACGCATTTGCACGACACCCACCACAGCCATGTGTCATCACTTGTCAGCATCCTCGAGGAGTAATAGATTTTACATAAAGTGCTTAAGTACCATCCACGAACAGGAAAGAGAGAGAATTAGATATTGAAAACGCACTTGAGTCCGGCCGGTGTGGCTCAGTGGTTGAGCGTCAACCCTGCACCAAGAGGTCGCCGGTTCGATTCCCGGTCAGGGCACATGCCCAGGTTGTGGGCCCGATCCCCAGTGGGGGGCATGCAGGAGGCGGCCAGTCGATGTTCTCTCTCATCCATGTTTCTATCTCTCCCTCTCCCTTCCTCTCTCTCTAAAATCAATAAGGAAAAAACCTTAAAAAATAACACAAAAACGTACTTGAGCGGTTGAAAGCAGGGACTTAGACAGATATTTGCACACCCCTACCTGCATTACTCACAACAGCCAAAAGGTGGCAACAACCCAAGTGTTCTATCCATGGATGAATGGATAAACCAGAGATGGTTATTCCAATCAATGGAATAGTACGCAGCCATGAAAAAGGAGTGAATTCAGACTTGGATGCTCCTGGAGGACATCATGCCAAGTGAAGTAAGCCAGTCACAAAACGACGCATGCTTTATGATCCCACTTACAGGAGGTCCCCACAGCCGTCAAATCTACAGAAACCGAAAGTAGACGGGTGCGTGCCCCGGGACGGTGGGAGGGCAATGAGGACTCAGTCTTTGCAGGGGACAGCTTCAGTTGGGGAAGATGAGAAAATTCACATGATGGTGCGATGGGAAGAGGCCAGGAGGCTGCTTAGCACCCGACAGGGCACAGGAGGCCCCACCTGACAGTCACCCAGCCCCAGATGTCGTAGCGCTGAGGCTGAGAGACCTGTCTCAGCATGAGAGACGTTCTCCCTCTCTGTCTATCAGTCGATCTATCATCCATCTATTTGTCATCTATCAGCTATCTACCTATTAATTATCTGTCCATTCTCCATGTATATCATCTATCAATCATCTATCTATCAATCCATCCATCCATCTATATCTTCAATCAATCATCTATCTATCTATCTATCTATCTATCTATCTATCTATCTATCTATCTGGCTATCTAGCTATCATTCTATCCATCCATGCATCAATCTACATCATCTATCTACTGTCTATACATTGATGGATCCATTCATCCATCCATCCATCCAACCATCCATCCATCCATCCATATCATCTGTTATCTACCTATACATCAATCCATTCACCCATCTATATATTCTATCAATCATTTATCTATATATCGATCTATCAATCGATCTATCCATCCATCTATATCATCTATCAATCAATCCATCCATCTATATCTTCTATCAATCAATCCATCCATCTATATCTTCTATCAATCACCTATCTGTATATCAATTGAATGATCAATCCATCCATCCATCCATCCATCCATCCATCCATCCATCCATCCATCTATATCATCTATTATCTTTCTATATATCGATCCATCCATCCATTTATCCATCCATCCATCTATATCTTCTTTGAATCATCTATCAATCAATCAATCAATCTACCTATCTATCTATCCATCTATCCATCCATCCATCCATCCATCCATCTATATCATCTATTATCTACCTATACATCGATCCATCCAGCCATGTATATATTCTATCAATCATTTATCTATATATCGATCTATCAATCTATCTATCCATCCATCTATATCATCTATCAATCAATCCATGCATCTATATCTTCTATCAATCACCTATCTGTATATCAATTGAATGATCAATCCATCCATCCATCCATCCATCCATCCATCTATATCATCTATTATCTTTCTATACATCGATCCATCCATCCATTTATCCATCCATCCATCTATATCTTCTTTGAATCATCTATCTATCTATCTATCTATCTATCTATCTATCTATCTATCTATCCATCCATCCATCCATCCATCCATCCATCCATCCACCCACCCACCCACCCATCCATCCATCCATCCATCCATATCATCTATCAATCATCTGTCTATATATCTACGCATCCATCCATCCACCTACATCTTCTATCCATCCACCTGTCCCAGTTGTCTCCCATCAAGGACAACCTCATCTCTAGAGAAATTTCAGATAACATCTAGAGACACGTTTAAAGGTCACCATTGCAGAGGGCGTGTCACTGACCTCAAGCAGGCAGAGACCCAGGCTGGTGCTCATCAACTACCCTGGATAGCACAGTCCCCACCCAGAGGATCACCTGTCTCCAGGTGTCCTCAGTGCAAGGACCCCCGTTCTGGGTCCAAACATCTCTCAGACGCCAGCAATCTCAAAGAGAAAGGGTAAGGAGGGAGCTTGGTTTCCAGGCCGATGACAAGCCTTTCTCACTGGAAATTTTCAGTGGGTCCCCATGCCTCTGCACCCTGCACAATGAGTTCCTCAGCTCTTCTAAAATTATCTCTCTGCTGGCCGAGCCGGCCTTGGGCACACTCAGTGCCCGGCCACGTGACTGTCACGGCCTGTAATGGGCGTCCTGGCATCTTTGCAAAAACCCGACCAGCAGCCGCTGCAGCACTGAGCACGGACGAGGCCTGCTGAATGTCCCCGCCGTTCAAGGGATCCTCAGCCCCAAGGGTCCCTGCTCGGCCGGACGGTGGCCCCATCAGCTTTCTACATGGTTAGAAGCAGAAAAACACGCCCCGGGTTCCGGAAACAGTACTGAGAGCTGGTGTTGGCGCAAGGGACCGACATTTAGAAGAGAAAAAAGGCAGAGCTGGGGCATTTTATTTTTCTTTATTGCTTTTAGAGAGAGAGGAAGGGAGAGGGAGAGAGAGATAGAGACATCGACGAGAGAACATTGACTGGCCGCCTCCTGCATGCCCCCGACTGGGGATCAGGCCCACAACCTGGGCATGTGCCCTGACCGGGAATCGAACCGGGACCTCTTGGTGCATGGGTGGATGTTCAACCACTGAGCCACACCGGCCGGGCCTCAGCTGGGGGATTAAAGACATTCTGCGCTGATGGTGTTTTCCTACTAAAACAGGTCCCTCGCCATGTGGCCCTGGACACCTGTCAGGTCCCACCGGCGGGGCGGGACTGGCCAGGTACCTCGTGCTGTGGCGTGGTCCCCACTCTCGGGGAAGCCTGACCACACTGGGCCAACCTTAATGCCCGTTTATAAACAGATCTGCTTTCTCAAGTGACAACACAGAGAAAAATCCCGAATGCTGTGAGTACGTTATAATAGGAGGCCCATAATTCAGGAGTTATTCGCTGAATTATGTGTCCGCAAATGCATAGGCTGAAGTCCTACCCCCAGGACCTCAGAATGGGGCTGCATTTGGAGATGGGTCTGTGAAAGGTGATTAGGTAAAATGGGGTCACTAGGGTGGCCCTGATCCCCTAGGACTGGGGTCCTCATAAGAAGAGGAGATGAGGACACAGACTCACACAGAGGGACGCCCACGTGAGGACACAGAGCAGACGGCCGTCCACACGCCCAGGAGAGAGGCCTCCGAGGCACCAGCCGGCCCACAGCTGGGTCTCAGACTCCAGCCTCCAGATGGGGGGAAATAAATATCTGTTGTTTAATCCCCCCAGTCTATGGTCCTTTGTGAGGTCACCAGGAGCAAACTCATTTTCCATAATTTTTGGGTAAAAGACACCTGGAAATTCACGTCACCGGTAAGTCTGCAATTCCTCCACCGTGGACAATAATTTGCCCGGATCCTGAGCGTTTCGCGACACCCGTGGACACCAGGTGCGTCTTGTTCTGGGTGCTATTTAATTGCTCTGGGCAAAGAAGCAATGACCAAAATCGGTGGAGAGATTTTTAAATCGGTGTCCGCCCCAAACTTGCGAGTTCCACCTCTGAGAAAAATATCTAAGTGGTCGACGAATCCCATGTGGATTAAGTGACAAGAGAAAATGCGTGTCCCCCGGCCACACCCCCAGTTGGACACAACGTGTGAAAAGACCCCACCAGGCGGGGTCCTCCCCCCGTGAGCTGAGGGGTAACAGGAAGCTCAGGGTTGTGTAAAATCCGCCAGGTGGTGGACCTACAAGGAGCAGAGACGTCACACTCCCGAAACTATAAAAACAGACGGATGTGCATAAGCCGGGGTCACAGTCTATGTCATCGAAATGACAGCTTACGGACTTTGTGATCTAAACAACTTAGGTAGTTGATTGAAAAGTGCACAGTAGCCCGGCCGGTGTGGCTCAGTTGCTGAGCGTCGACCCAGGCACCAGGAGGTCGCCGGTTTGATTCCCGGTCAGGGCACATGCCCAGGTTGTGGGCCCGATCCCCAGTGGGGGGCATGCAGGAGGCGGCCAGTCGATGTTCTCTCTCATCGATGTTTCCATCTCTCTCTCCCTCTCCCTTCCTCTTGAAAAGCAATAAAGGAAAAATATTTAAAAGAAGGAAAGAAATGCATGTCCCCCTGGACTCAGGCACCCAGCGCCCCGGATAAGGAACAACTCCGCCGGCCGGCCCTGCCTGGAGGAAGCAGATGACCTGGCCGCAGGGGTGGTGGGCGACCTTCTCCCTTTCCAGGTGCATTCGCAGTTTGCACAAAGTCAGGGCTTCTGTCCGGGGACTTTGCCTTGAACACGCCCCACCCCAGCTCCACAGAGCCCTTGCTTGGGATGTTAGGTTTTTTTGTATCATAAGTGACATCGGGGTTCATCCTTTGGGCTGGTCCCAGGTCCAGGAGGTGATGAGGTTTGCATGACATTCCTGGGGTTGTTGTGTCAAATGACCACAGACTGGGGGGCTTCAAACAACAGACCTTCACCCTCCCCGTGCTGGAGACCAGACGTCTGAGGTCAGGAGTCCCAGGGCCGCGCTCCCTCCGAGGCTCCAGGGAGGGTCCTTCCCGCCTCTTCCAGCTCCTGGGCTCCAGGCGTCCCTGGGCGGGTGGCCCGTCCCTCCCATCTTTCCTCCATCTCCACGGGGTTCTCCTCGGTGTCTGTGTCTCCTCCTCTGTCTCTCACAAGGACCTGTCATTGGACGGAGGGCCACCCTGACCCAGGACGGCCTCAGCTCAGATCCTTCACGAATCCCATCTGCAGAGACCCTGTTTCCAAACTCGTTCTCCTTGACAGACTCTGGCTTGGACACTCATTCCATTGGCTCCTCTTCCTGTTCTAAGGTCACGCAAGGTCACTGCAAAGACAGATCCGGCGTCTTCCTTGTCAGCGGCGAGCGGGGGACCAGGTGCCGAGTGCACTGTCGTCCTTGGGAACGGCTCCGGGTGACCTTCCGCGACACACGCCCTGTTTTCGCTCTGAGGCATCCCGTTCCGTAAGTCCCAACGCCATTCCCCGAAGGCCCCTGAGAAGAATTTGCTGATAGGATCAAGGACCGCATCTCCTGGGGGAAAAGTTTCCTGCAAACCCCTGGAGCTCAAGCCCTTTCCCAGAAGCTTCGTGTCCTTTGCAGCAAAACAGGTCACCCGCAGGTCATCCTCATTCCAGAACGTCTACGACTTGCGTATTTTCTAGCCGTTGGTGCACCGCCGCCCAAGGGCAGAGACTTCGCGGCTGAGGGGTGGCGCTCGAGATCCATCGGCCCCCTTTGCACCCACGACCGGAGAGCAAGAGAGACCCAACCCGCTGCATTTCGGCGCAAGGACCCCCTTGTAGCTCCGGAAAAGGAAAGGAACACAGAAAGTCGACCACATCTCCTCTCCCCATGTAACATGCCGCCAGCCCTCCTCTGGGTGCGACAGTGTCTCAGGCCTGGAGGATGCGGCTCGGGGGCTGTGGGCCGACAGGCGTACCTCCCTGTATTGGGGTCCCCGTCAGATGCTCTAAGACTGTGGGGGGACACATCTGTGTCCGTGTGGGCAGGTGCATCGGAGAAGAAAGACAGGGGATGGTGGGGTGGCAGAGCACAGATCGGGAGAAGTGGACAAAGGACGGTTTGCGGGGACCG
Source organism: Tadarida brasiliensis (assembly GCA_030848825.1). Lineage (NCBI taxonomy): Eukaryota > Metazoa > Chordata > Mammalia > Chiroptera > Molossidae > Tadarida > Tadarida brasiliensis. The sequence continues at coordinate 132,956,518 of CM061280.1, read as the reverse complement.
AGTGTCCCCAGAGAGACCCTGGCGTGATTTCGGGGAGAGCACATCCCACCCCTGACCGCAGGGGACCTCTGGGACTGGTAAATGGACAGAAGAGCGCGGGGACAGGAACACAGCGGACGGAAAGGCCACCTGACGTCTCTGCGGAAACACGGACGGATTCTGGGCACCTCAGAAATTCCCTGCACATTTCTGGGGAGGTCTGGGCGGAGGACCGCCCCGGCTGTAAAGGGACAGGCCTTGGCAGGAAGTATGGTCTGGGGGAGCCGAGAAAGGGGGCGAGGCCAGCTCAGACAGTCAGGACGGAGAGGGAGAGGGGCCTGGACTGTGCAGGCCGGTGCAGCTGGGTCAGAGGAGCAGCGAGAACACGTCCCACGGAGAACTGGGAACCAGCGGGAGGTGCCCCCGGATGATGGGGAGACAGCGCCCCCTCTGGTCATTCAGATCTGACACCTGGCTGGGTGTGGTCTTAGTGTCTCCTGGCAAAGAAGGGGACCCTGGCGGGGGAGGGGAGCCAGCGTGGAGTGGGGCCGCAGAGGGTCTCAGGCGGACCGCGAGGCCCAAGGCGCTGTTCTGGGAGAACCTGGCCGGCCTGAGCTCGGTGGCCTTTCCCACATCACGGCCACAAGATCAGAAGCAGAGATAGCTCAGCAATGCGACCCCGCTGGTCTGAGGGCTTGCGTGCACACACGTCCGCCGGCCGAGACTTCACTCCGCCCGCTTGGCATCCCGGGGAGGGCAAGACCGGGAAAACAGGAAGGAGCAGACCCACGGGTGGGCTCCCAGGGAGGCCGAGGCCCCCCAGAAGGAGCGGCACAGGCCCCGGTGTGGACTCACAGTTTGACCAGGAACGGGTGGCTGACTTCCTTCAGGACCGACTTCTCGTTGTGGACATGCTGCTCCTGCTTCAGCCGGATGACGTCCGGGATGCTCATGACCTTCAGCGCGAAGAAATGCTTGGCCGCCTTCTCCCGGACCAGCTGCACCCGTCCGAAGGTCCCCGTCCCTGCAGGAGGACAAGCAACGGGGCCGATTGGAACGTGGAGGGCACCGCGAGCTTCGCCGCTCGGGACTGGACCAGACGCCAGGGGACTGAGTCTGTGCACACACGTTCACCTGCGACCGTCAACGGAATGCACTGGTCACACACACACACACAAAGGTGACCACCCGCCTCTGAAATGCCCTTGAACTGGGGGAAAGCTGGACATGATTTCTGCAAAGGAATCACCTCAGAGAAAACACTCATGAGCGCACACACACACGCACACACACACACATGCATGCACACACGCACACACATATATCCACACACGCACACACATGCACACACATATCCACACATGCAAACATGCACACACGCACATGCAAACACACAAGCACACACACGTGCCCACACATGCACGCATGCACACACATGTGCACACACACAATAGGAACTGGAATGGAAAGAAAAGGCCAAGGCATTTCTTCAACGCATCTTTTCCGCCCCCCGGCTTTCCAGATTCACACAGGGCATGCGCCCGTCTGCGTGAGGCCTCCCAACAGCCTCATGTCCGCTAAACACTTGAGTCTTTATTTATACATTTGCCACGTCCTGGAATAAAGTGATGCAGGTGCTCCAAGAAAGGGAGGAAAAGTTAAAAATTGCAACCCCTACAAATAGGAAAGGGCATTAAACTCTGTTTCATACCCGCGTGGGACCATTTCTTTTTTTTAAATCTTCACTTGAGGATGTTTTTCTATTTATCATCAAATAGCGTGGAAGGGAGAGAGGGAGGGACAGAGAAACATCAATGGGAGAGAGACACATGGACTGGTTGTCTCCCGCATGACCCGACCAGGGCCGGGACAAACTGCAACCGAGGTGCATGCCCTTCACCGGAATCGAACCCGTGACTCATTGGTCCACAGGCCGACACTCTAACCACTGAGCACACCAGCCAGGGCAACCTGGGACTACTTTAATCTCAATCTCTCCTCCTCCCCAAACTGCCGTCCTCCTCTGTCTCCTACCTGCTCCTCCTTTCGTGAGCTTCAGTGTGGGGCATGGAGTCCACTTGTACCCCTCACACAGGCTCGCGATCAATGGAAGAAATGACGAGATTAAAGACGGCCCGGCCGCTGTGGCTCAGTGGACTGAGCGCCGTCCCATGGACTGAGAGGCCCGGATTCGATTCCCGGTCAGGGCACATGCCCGGGGTGTGGGCTGGATCCCCAGTAGGGGGCGTGCAGGAGGCAGTCGATTGATGTTTCCCTCTCATCGGTGTTTCCATCTCTCTCTCCCTTCCTCTCTAAAAAAATCAATAAAAACATATTAAAAAAAAAAAAAAAAGATGGAAGGGAGGCCCTAGCCGGGTAGCTCCGTAGGTTAGACCATCATTCCAATGTGCCTGTGGTGAGGGTTCAATCCCTGGCCAGACCACATACAAGAATCAACCAACAAATGCATAAATAAATGGGACCACAAATCACTCTCTCTCCCCCCCCCCTAAAATCAATCAGTAAATTTTTAAAAAACGGTGCGAAGGAATTTCACCTAAGGTCTGAGACAAGATGACACTGGGGCAGAGGAATGGACATTTGTTTGTAAGGGCCTCTGGCGGCCGAGCACACAGGACGTGGATGAATGCGGATGTCTCTCAAGTCCCTGGCTGCAGAAGGAATAAATAAATGCAGATGAACACGTCTTCTTTCTAAGGGTAAGATGTAGAAAACGGCCGACGAAGAGCGCCCCCTGGCCGCGAAAACGGCATCAGCCTGGTGAGAAGCAGGAAGGAGGAATTCAAGGATGGCTTGAGAGGAAACAAGATCAACAGAGCAACCACACGGACGATGAAACAATGTATCTACTCTCTGTGTTCAGATCGCACGGGGTCCCAAGCAAAGAGCACGGCTCTGCTCAAGCATTGCAATTTTTCAGCATTTTCTACAAATCAAAGTCCCCAAGCTGTAAAATAAATCCATTGGCCGACGGCCCGGGGAAGCAGGGGGTGTGGGGAAGCATAAGTAACCGAGCCTTTGAAGAGAAGTTTCCATCATGAATATTTTATCGCAGCCGAAGTACACGGTGCTCGACACAAGGCACGAAATGTTGAGTAAGAACAAGCAAACGATGACTAATTCGTTTGAAACGTGGAGTCTCATGAAAAGATAATCTGGGAGCAAAAATAGAAGCGTATGAGAGGAAGGTGGCTCGTGGATAAAACGGTGTAGAATTGGGTCAAAACAGACAGGAAGTAGGAATAGCGCTTGGCAAAGAGTGAACAGATATCGTGTAAGTGGGGTTTGTTGCAGACACTGATGTTTCTATTGGGTAAAGTTCTATTGGGTTCACATGGGAATTGGGTGTGTACTTCCACCTTTCATGCAGATTTCATCTATGATCTTAGGCAAAATAATTAACTGCGTGGACTTATATATACTTCATCTCTCCAATAACACAGAAAGGTCACTGCGGAGCATAGAAAGTCTTCCCAACAGGAAGGTTCCAGGAATAAAAGCAAGGTTGTGTGCATTGATATGCTTTTCTCTCCCTGGCCCCTTTTTACTTTTCTTGGCTTTATTTTTTTTTATTCTACTTTATCTTATATTTTTATTTTATTGCATTTTATTTTTTCCAACACCGCTTATCTCCTCTAGACCCCCACACCACCCCCCACAATCTCCACACCTTTTTTCTTCATCATTTCCCTCCACTGTCCAAGTTAAGGAACCCATTCATTTTTGGATGGTATTTACTAGACAATATTTTGTCTTTTTTTAATATATTTTTTTCTTTATTGATTTTACAGAGAGAGGAAGGAGAGGGAGAGAGATAGAAACATCGATGAGAGAGAACATCGATGGGCCGCCTCCTGCATGCCCCCCACTGGGGATCGGGCCCACAACCTGGGCCTGTGCCCTGACTGGGAATCGAACTGGCGACCTCTCGGTGCAGGGTCGACGCTCAACCACTGAGCCACACCAGCCAAGCAATATTTTGTCTTTTGAGCACTTATATTTGACTGACCCTCAACTGAAAGGTCTCTCTGCCTACATGAACGAAACCACAGCTATGACTCAATAGATTTTTTTTTTAATGTATTTCTATGTCGTCTTTCGTGCTCTGTGGGAGCTGAGTGACTTGCACACACAGAGTCAGATCGGGGGCTGAGGAAGAGGCCTGTGGTTCCTGGGAGATGTGGACAGTCCCGCAAAGCCACAGACAGATTCCAGGACCACACAGGTACACAGACATAATCAAGGTGGACAAAACCAGCATATGGCCATTTTTTCTTTTAAATCCTCACCCAAGGACATTTTTCCATTTATCTTCAGATAGAGTGGGAGGGGGAGAGAGAAACATTGACGTGAGAGAGACACGTCAACTGGCTACCTCTCGCACGACCCTGACCAGGGCCAGCGACGAACTGCAACCAAAGTACATGCCCTTGACCGGAATCGAACCCCCGGCTCATTGGTTCACTGGCCGACGCTCTAACTGCTGAGCCAAACTGAAGAGTCACAGCTTCGATCTCCAGCCCTGGTCAGGATCGTGTGGGAGGCAACCCATCGACGTGTCTCTCACATCAACGTTTCTCTCTCTCTCTCTCTCCCTCTCTTCCTCCCTCCTTTCCACTCTAAAAATCAACAGAAAGATATCCTCAGGGGGGGATTAATAAAAATAAAATTTAAAAAGAAAATGAAGATAAAGAGTACATGGATGGTGTTCGTATCAGGTCATGATTGCAGTGGAATTGAAAAGGGTGAATAGCCCAGCCGCTGTGGCTCAGTGGTTAGCATCGACCCATGCACCAAGAGGTCGCCGGTTCGATTCCCGGTCAGGAGGTTGTGGGCCCGATCCCCAGTGGGGGGCATGCAGGAGGCGGCCAGTCGATGTTCTCTCTCATCGATGTTTCTATCTCTCTCTCCCTCTCCCTTCCTCTCTCTCTAACATCAATAAAGGAAAAGAAATTTAAATAAATAAATAAATAAAAGGGTAAATAGAGAGTTTCCTGCTTGTTATGGGGAGTCTGTCCAGTATGCATTCCCAGCTCTCAGCATCTCCCTTGGAAAGTAGAAAAGTCCACTTTGCTGTGGCTTCGCCGCGGGTACGGATGACCACAGGGTCCTCCTCTGCCCAGTGAGGCACACACTGGCGTATTACTCAGCCCTGAAAAAGGAAATGCTACCATTTTCAACCACGTGGATGGACCTACAGGGCATCAGGCGAAACGGAGGAAGTCACACGGAGAAAGACAAATGCTGTGTGACCTCACTTATATGTGTCATCTAAAAAAATGAGCTCACAGATGCAGAGCAGAGATGGGTGGTTGCCAGAGGTGGGGGTGGGGAATGGGTGATGGGGTCAATGAAAACCATTCCCACTTGTGAGAGGAATTCAATCCCAGGCATGGAATGCACAACCCGATGACTATACTTATAATACTGTATTCCGTATTCGAAAGGTCCTAAGACAGGACATCTTAACAGTTCTCATCACAGGGGGGAAATATGTGTAAATATGTGACATGATGAATGTCACCTGGGCTTATTGTGGGTTGAACAACAGATGGGGGACCGAAAGAGACACATTTCACCAAATAACTTTTTGTTTTTTATCCTCACCCGAGGACATTTTTGCATTTATCTTCAGATAGAGCGGGAGGGAGAGAGGGAGGAAGAGAGAGAGAGAAACATCGACGTGAGAGAGACACATAGACTGGCTGCCACCCACACAACCCCAACCGGGGCCGGGGACAAACTGCAACCGAGGTACGTGCCCTTAGCAGGAACCGAACCCAGGACTCTGGTCCGTGGGCCGACGCTCTAACCGCTGAGCCAAACCAGTCAGGGCACCATATGACTTTCTTAATGTTTCAATGTGTCAACTATGGAAATGTTGCCTCCAGATCATAGTAAAATGCGTTACATGGATACAGTAAATGAAATGGATACACTACATAATGATTGCAGAATAAGGACTTTATCATAAGGGATGATGTGGTCGTTGCGAAACTCAATTCTTTTCCTTGGCCTTTCGCCCCTCACAGGAATACCACAGAAGGTTATGAATGACAGTGTGTACAATATCAACGTCTAAAGCATTCAGTGTCTTTCAACAAGTTGACTTTTGAAAGTGTTGCCACACATACCCAGTATAGTCAAGGTTCTATTTTTCGGGGAAAGCCTTTAAAAGGTGTTTAAAAAGAATGTGTGGCCATTCTCTGTTTAAACTTAAAACCACAGAACTGAACACATCCAAAGCTTACATCGTATGGTATGTATATGATAGGTCCATGATCAAAATGCACTCCCCCCAAAAAGAACGTGTGCTTTGAATAACATTATGAAAATTCCTTTAAAAACTTGGACGGTTTATTCAAAGATCAGCTGAATAAACCGAATGAAAATTCAGCTCAGCACCAGGGGGAAAAGGGTCAGGTCTGTCCACTTGTCTAGACAGCTTAAACACACACACGCACACACGCACACACGCACACAGACACACACACACACACACACGTAACTCCCTGCCCATTGTGTCGAATCCTGCAATATCCACTTTTACGTGGTCCTGCCTCAAATGGTACAAGAGAACAGATATTTCAGAAGCACAGTTTTTCTCTTCGCAAACGATTTCCTCAGTTATCGTCTCTCCTATCCAACAAGCAATCGCAAAAAAGAAACAAGAAGCCCAGGAAGTCTCCCTACACAAACAACGCTCCCGCATGTTATGCGAGGGAAATGCCTGGGATTCCGGGCCCAGCTCACAGCTGCAGGACGTCTGTGAGGCTGCCCGGCACCGGGTCTTTTCCCCACGGAGAGCGGGACAGGTCTGCACACGCTCACGGCACACGCCAGCCGGGCCCGGACGTCCTATGTCACGGTATCCCCCAAATTGAAGGTGCAGCGTTACCCTTGTGACCAGGGTTTCTCAAGCTCAGTGCAGTTGACAGTTGGGGCTGGGGGATTCTCTGTGGTGAGTGGGGAGGGGGCGCTGATGGGCCCTTGGCCTCGACCCACTACATCCAGCAGCAACCCGACCCCCAATGGGACAACCCAAAATGTTTCCAGATGTTGCCAAGTGTCCCTGGGAGACAGAGTCAGAGGTAGGTAGGTAGGTAGGCAGATAGACAAACAGAGAGACAGATGATAGATACATAGATAAATAAATAGATAATAGGTAGATAGATAGCAGATATAGAGATAGGTGGATGGATAGATATATAGATACATAGATACATAGGTAGATAGAATGCTAAAAGATCAATGAGAGGTAAGTAAGTAGATAGGTAGGTAGGTAGATACATGATAGATAGATAGAGATGATAGATAGATAGATAGATAGATAGATAGATGGATGGATGGATGGATGGATGGATGGATGGATGGATGGATGGATGGAAGGATGGATGGATGGATGGATGGATGGATGGATGGATGGATGGATGGATAGATAGATAGATAGATAGATAGATAGATAGATAGATAGATAGATAGATAGATGATAGGTAGGTAGACAGGTAGATGATAGAAGATCAATGAGAGGTGGGCAAGTAAGTAGGAAGGTAGGAAGGTAGGTAGGTAGGTAGATAGGTAGATAGATGATACAGAGATAGATAGATGATAGATACACAGAAACATAGATGATACTAATAAATGATTGATAGAGTATACAGCTGAACAGATGAACAGGTAGAAGACAGATCGGTAGATAACACAGAAATGTATAGACAGGACAAAGATAGAGATGAGTGTGTGTGTGTGTGTGTGTGTGTGTGTGTGTGTGAGAGAGAGAGAGAGAGAGAGAGAGAGAGAGAGAGAGAGAGAGGAGGGAGGAAAGAATGAACATCTGTGATGCTCACCCAGGTCTCTCAGCCTCACATCCTGACCTTGGGCCGGATGACCCTCTGAAGGGGTGTCCTGTGCCTGTGGGGTGCTGAGCAGCCCCCCTGGCCCCCCACCAGGTGCAGGAGCACCACTCCCCGGCCCCCTCGGCTTCAACACCGACAGCGTTGAGACACCACCGAGCTTGCAGCGGGAGCAGAGTCGCCCACAGCTGAGATCGCCGCCTTAGACCTTGGGCAGCAGAAGGTGCCGGGGGGACCCCGGCCTCTCCCTCTGCTGCCCCACCCACGAGCCACAGGCAGGGGCCACGGATGACGGGAATCGTGGCCACTGCCACGGTGTGGTGTTTCACGCGGTTAGTGGCTCACAAACAAGACTTCCCGGCGCTCAGCTCACACTCAGGTCTGAGGTCAACGGTCCACGGAGACATAGTGAACTGCACTTCTGAAAACACGGGGTTTACGCTGTGAGTGCCGTGGGTATAACCACATGGTCCGTCTCTAACACAAAACAAAAGCAACCACAGACACCAATGACGCCCGCAGGGCGGGCCCCCTATTTGATTTCCTTTACTTACAGGCAATAAACATTGATTATCAATGCAGTGGGGAACGGTGACGGAAGGAGACTTGCCTCGGGGTGGTGAACACACACTAACATACAGATATGGTGGGTGGTGGAATTGTTCCTCGGAAATCTCTATGATTTTATTCACCGATATCACCCCCGATGAATTCAATTTTAAAAAAAGCGTCAATGATCATCGTTAGAATAACTCGGATGAGCTCGATTGCTGAAGGAGCTTGGTGTCATCTTGATGACTTCAGAAGAAAGTTGGGTTGAAGAATGTCAGGATGGAATTTACCCGAGTCTCAGGGTCAGGAGAGAGGTTTACTTTGTTTGTTTATTGATTTTAGAGAGAGGAAGGGAGAGGGAGAGAGAGATGGAAACATCGATGAGAGAGAACATCGACTGGCCGCCTCCTGCATGCCCCCCACTGGGGATCGGGCCCACAACCTGGGCATGTGCCCTGACCGGGAATCGAACCGGTGACCTCTTGGTGCAGGGTCCACGCTCAACCCCTGAGCCACACCGGCCGGGTGAGAGACTGACTTTGAAGGAAGTAAACTTTCAAACAGAAGTTGGAGGGCAGCCAGGGGTGAAGGAAAAGGCTCGCTGGTGGGTGCTTGGGTGGAAATTCAGGATGGGCGGAGCCAAGGCCACAGAGAGAACTGAGATTCGTGAGGTTGGAGAAAACCACATACCCAGAAAGGGAAGGGATCTTGAAATCCGTTGAGTGAGTTCTTGATATGAAGGGCAGCAGGAAGTCACGGGGCAGAGAGCGGGGAGTGCCTGGGGGTATTTCGGTGGTGCCTGGTTTGGCTTGTTTGCAAAGATTTGTTTGAGGTCACAGAAGCAGGGCGAAGGACGGCAGGAGCGGTGTGGAGGTGGGAGGACAGACAAGATGCCACCGACAAGAGAGATGAGCTGTGATTGTTGGGAGAGGCACAGCCAAGGGGTAGGCGGGAGTCAACAAAAATACTGGGTCTGAGCAGAGACTGGCTTGGGCTGGGAGACACAGGGAGGGTAGAGATGACCACAGGGCAGGGTTTGGGTATGTAATGACAGAAACCCTGGAGCCAGGTCGCCCCGGCAGGTCAACAAAGTTCTGCTGAGTTCTTCTGTTTGGGGAAGAAGATGACGAGTCCCCTGGTGAACCAACCTCGTAGAGATGTTGAGGACAAGAGATGTAGCAGGTGGAATTATTTCCCCCCCAAAAGGATGTCCAAGTCCTAACCCCTGGTACCTGCAAAGGTGACCTTATCTGGAAACAGGGTCTCAGCAGACGGGATTCGTGAAGGATCTGAGCTGAGGCCGTCCTAGGTCAGGGTGGCCCTCCGTCCAATGACAGGTCCTTGTAAGAGACAGAAGAGGAGACGCAGACACAGAGGAGAACCCCGTGGAGACGGAGGAGAGATGGGAGGGACAGGCCACCCGCCCAGGGACGCCTGGAGCCCAGGAGCTGGAAGAGGCAGGAAGGACCCTCCCTGGAGCCTCGGAGGGAGCGCGGCCCTGGGACTCCTGACCTCAGACGTCTGGTCTCCAGGATGGGGAGGGAGAATGTCTGTTGTTTCACCCTAGGTCTGCAGTGGTTTGTTAGGACAGCCACGGAAAGCTCACAGAAAGAACCTACTGAACACCCAGGGGACACGGA
>CM061280.1:132916473-132941473 GCA_030848825.1 Tadarida brasiliensis | reverse complement strand
ACATGGTATGGAAGGTGGATACTTCTTTCTAACGTGGGATGAAGCAGGGGGTGGGGCCCCTGGATGCCCAGGGTTTGGCTGTGACAGTCCCTTTGGACTCCTTTGGGTGGGAGGGGCCAACCAGGTCCTGGAAAGGTCACTGGAGCACCTGACAGCAGATTAAAGGCTGGAAAACCACCTGGAGGTGTTTTACCGAAAACTCCTACATGAGGACAAGGTTGACTCAGAACTGGGAGCAGCCTCCCACGTGAACAGTCTCTGCTTGTGTCCTCAGAGCCCAGGCATGCAGGACCCAGCGCGCTGGAGGAAGAAAGAATCTGTGTTCTGGATTGCATGCCTGATCTGGAAACCGGGTCCTTCCTTCATAAAGACGGTTCCAATGGGACCAGCCTTGCGGACGCATGTTATGGGTGGGCCTCTCCACACTCATTATCCCAGTGTCTCCTATTCACACGTAATCCAAATACCAACCGGACGTCCACATGGGCGCCTTAGCAATGAAGCAAAGGTGGACCATCCTACCCACCCAACGCGCCGTGGGACTGGAGATCCCACCCGTGGCATGCAGGGGAAAACAGTCCTGGAATTAGGACCTTCCTACAAGCATGGGTCATGTCAGTTTTATTATTTTTCCACAAGGTAACTCTGAAAGAAGAGGCTGCCAAGTGTGTGTGTGTGTGTGTGTGTGTGTGTGTGTGTGTGTGTAGAGAGAAACGATGTGTGTTATCGGTTAATGAATTAACATGCTCAACACCGCTCACGACAATCCTTGGCCTTCATTTCACACCTCCAGATGGAAATAAATAAGCTTTGCATCGGGGACTCCGTGGGCCAGACTCCCTCCCAGAGGTAAGCCCACGCCATGTCATCTTTGAAAAATCCTGTGGCCAGGCTCCCTCGTAATGTTAGAACTGGTTCTCCTGGCCCAGCACAGGGGAGGGCCCCACAGAGGTGATAATTAGGCCTTGTACACTGTTCCAGCCCAGTAGGACAGGACAAAGACGAGAGAGCCTCAATTAGCTCAATTAATTCCTTCCCCAGCACAGGCATCCCCTCAACACACACACACACACACACACACACACACACACACACACACACACACACACAGACTTATTGTCCTCCTGGGTGTGCAGGGAAGAGCTTTTGATTGTTACTATGGTTTCCCCATTGATGGAAGTCACGGCAGGTGGCCAAGGATGACCCCTAGTCCTGCATGCTTCCTAGGGTGTCCCCACTTGAATCCCCACAACCTGTGAGTATGTTAGTTTGTGGGGCAAAGGGGAAACTGAGTCTCTAGGAGCTAGTTACAATGCTAATCCATTGTCCTTATGTAGGGAGACAATCCGGCCTTATCTGGGTGAGTCCCATGGAATCACAAGGGTCCTTATTAGCGGAACGGAAGCAGGAAGGAGAAACCAGAGAGATGAGAGCATGAAGAGGATTTGACCCAATAGTGCTGGCGGAGAAGATAGAAGACGGTATTATAAGCCAAAGAATGTGGAAGCTTCTAGAAACGGGGAAAGACAAGGACACAGATGTTTTCCGGGAGCCTCCAGAGGAACCAGCCCTGCTGATGCCTTGATTTTAACCCTGTAGGACTAATTTGCATGGTCGTAACCTGCAGAACTGTAAATAACAAATGCAAGTTGTTTTAAGTCATGAAGTCTGGGGCAATTTGTCAGAGCAGGAGGCAAGAATGATGTGAAAGACCCTGAGAAAGATCACAGTAGGAGACCAAAGAAAGATGACCTTGCAGAGGGCATCCTCTGGGGATTCACCCTGTCCTAACCCAGGAATTGGAACAACGAGGTACCCCACACAGGGGAGGGGTAAACACACCCAGCCCACTCATGACAGGTCCACTCAACAGAGTAAGCTCCAAATCCATGCAAACACCACCACCATCCACCCTTGAAAATGAGATCGGCCTGAGCCATGTTGAGAAAATAGTAATGATGATGGTGGTGATGGTGATGGTGATGATGGTGGTGATGATGATGGTGGTGATGGTGGTGGTGATGATGGTGGTGATGATGGTAGTAATGATGGCGATGATGGTGATGATGGTGATGGTGGTGATGATGATGGTGATGATGATGATGGTGATAATGGTGATGGTGGTGATGGTGATGATGATGATGGTGGTGATGATGATGGTGATGATGATGATGGTGATAATGGTGATGGTGGTGATGGTGATGATGATGATGGTGGTGATGATGATGGTGATGATGATGATGGTGATGATGGTGATGATGGTGATGATGATGGTGATGATGGTGATGATGATGATGGTGATGATGGTGATGATGGTGATGATGATGGTGATGATGGTGATGATGGTGATGATGGTGATGATGATGGTGGTGATGGTGATGATGGTGATGATGGTGATGATGGTGATGATGGTGATGATGATGGTGGTGATGGTGATGATGGTGATGATGATGGTGATGATGGTGATGATGGTGATGGTGATGGTGGTGATGGTGATGATGGTGATGATGATGGTGATGATGGTGATGATGGTGATGGTGATGGTGATGATGGTGATGATGGTGATGATGATGGTGATGATGGTGATGATGATGGTGATGATGGTGATGGTGATGGTGATGATGGTGATGATGGTGATGATGATGGTGATGATGGTGATGATGGTGATGATGATGGTGATGATGGTGATGATGGTGATGATGATGATGATGGTGATGATGGTGATGGTGGTGATGATGGTGGTGATGGTGATGGTGATGATGGTGGTGATGGTGATGGTGATGATGGTGATGGTGGTGATGATGATGATGGTGATAATGGTGATGGTGGTGATGGTGATGGTGATAATGGTGATGGTGATGATGGTGATGGTGATGGTGATGATGATGGTGATGGTGATGATGGTGATGGTGATGATGGTGATGGTGATGATGGTGATGGTGGTGATGGTGATGGTGGTGATGATGATGATGACAGTGATGGTGATGATAATATTTGCCCTTGAAAAGCTGTGTTTATTTCCAGGGTGATGCAGAAAGCACCAGACATTGGTGCTCATGGCCATACCTTGGAGCAATCCCACAGGGGAAATGGTAGTCTCCTGCTCATCCTCAAAAGATGGAAAACACCACCATGCCCAGTGTACACACACACACACACACACACAGAGCCCATCCATTCCACAACATATTACTCAGCCATAGAAAAGCAATGAAGACCCAGGTGTCTTTAGCGCTATCCGGCAAGGTCCGACCCAGACAGGGAGACGCCAGCCACACTGTGTATGAGTGACTAAATATAAACGCAGGATGGTGTTATGGGAGGCTGTCCTACATGACTCTCACGCCATGCCAAGCACAAGAACTGCATTAGCGACTTGACCCGTAGAAGCTCTGCACAGTCATCATTACCCACATTTTCTTGAGAGTCAAGAAAAGGGTTGGAGAGAGGATGCTGCTACCTCCACAAAGACAGTGAGCTGACAAACAGCCTCAGAGGCATTTTGCACCCGCCCTACGCTGCTCTCATCCCAGCCACGTTGGGAGAGGATGGCAGTTGGAGGGGAAGGGGCCACTGCAATGCTGTCTAGGCCCCCTCCCGAATCCTTGTGCAAAATCAAGGGTGCCGGTTGCACTCTGCCCCACACAGTGTTGACAATCTCAAAACGTTGCCTTGCAGTGTACTGTCCTCCTCAGCAGGGAACAGCATATGGAGGCTTCCAAAGAAAAAGGGAAAAGGGGAACATGGTTGAAATAGCACAGAAGGTGGTGACATTGGGCTGGTTCGAAAAAATCACTCGGGGGAAATACAGAGAAAGCCCCTTTCTGGCTCCCAACGGGACAGGCAGGAGTGCACTGAGAATTCTGAACGTTTCTCCCAGAAAGAACACTACAGCGAGAAACTTCCTGTGACCTCAGGGAGGGGAAATTGGAACCGAAACCTTGCTATGGGTCATGTGGTACTTCTGGCGTTTTCTTCTGTTGACAACATAGGGCTGAGACCACCTAACATGGTGTTATGGCCTCATCTGCATGGGTGACCCAAGCTGGGCCATGGACGGTTGCCCCCAAACACAGGGAGAAAGAACGGTGTCCTCTCCTGGGCATTCCAGGATGTGACAAGATCAATCTATTACTGGGGCAGCCGCCTTCACCCCAAAGGGAGGAGTTCGGGAGAAAAGCAAAATGACAGATGAGGACCAAATCTGGCGACATGGCATGAATGTTAGCATCTCCCCAAATCAGTGTGTTGAAGCCCTAACCCCCAATGGGATGGCATTTGGAGGTGGGTCTTTGGGGAGGGAATTAGAATTTGATGAGGTCATAAGGGTGGAATCCCCACGATGGGATTAGTATCCTTACAACAAGCCACGAGAAAACTCAGTTCCCCTCTCTGCCCACCACCACGTAAGGGCAGGGTGAAAGGAAAGCCATCTGCAACCCAGAAGAGAGATTTCACTGGGTCCCAACCGTGTTGGCACCATGAACTCAGACTTCCAGCCTCCAGAACTGTGAAAAATAAATTCATGTTGTTTATCAGCCACTGGTTCGTGGTACTTGATTGTAGAAGCCCAAATGGACCGCAAGGCCAAGGTCAGGACTAACTCAAGATGGTGGCCTTTGACCTGAGCATGTGGGAGGTGGGCTCTCACCCTGGGTCTGCAACGGGGAGTGAGATGAGGTGGACACGGCATGCAGGCCTCACTTCACTGCAGGAGTGGATGAAGGGGAAAAAGCAAGTTATTGGTTGTACTCCATCTAGCCCTGGAGAAGACCTTCCGCATGCAGTGAGTTACAGACATCTCCTGAGAGGTGGACACACTGTGCGCTTGCTTTGACCACACCAACAGTCCTGGAGACCAGACGTCTGAGATCAGGTGTCCCAGGGCCGCGCTCCCTCCGAGGCTCCAGGGAGGGTCCTTCCTGCCTCTTCCAGCTCCTGGGCTCCAGGCGTCCCTGGGCGGGTGGCCCGTCCCTCCCATCTCTCCTCCATCTCCACGGGGTTCTCCTCTGTGTCTGTGTCTCCTCCTCTGTCTCTTACAAGGACCTGTCATTGGACAGAGGGCCACCCTGACCCAGCACGGCCTCAGCTCAGGTCCTTCACGAACCCCATCTCAAAGACCCTTGAGGTTCTGGGTGGGTATGAATGTCGGGGGGACTCAGTTGAGCGGGGGGCAGCAGGTGTCCTGTGTCTGCATGAGTCTGCTGTCGTGTGCTCATCACTGTCTCCCACGCTTCTACTCCTGGGTTGTCCTCACCTGGCCCTTCCCTTCCCGTATTTTCCGTCCACAGCCCCCTTTCCACCTGTCCGCTTGAGCAGAAAGCTGTTGGCTGTGCATCTCCTCACCCTGGCCCCCCACTGGCCCCTGAGGCCCTTAGAGATGGACCGTGAGAAAGAAGAAGTGTTTGTGACATGAAGAGGAACCCAGACCGGGATATCCATGGAGACAGAAAGCAGATTAGAGGTTGTCAAAGGCTGGGAGGGGGTGGGAAGTGACTACCACTGGCCGGGTCTCCCCTGGGGCGATGACATTGTTCTGGACCTAAGCAGACATGATGCTCACACAGCTTTGCAATTGTACAAATTGCCCCTGGATGGTTCCCCTAAAATGGTTCCTTTTATATCCTGTGAATTTCACCGCAATTAAAAGAAAAAAAAAAAAAAAAAGACGAGGAATACCCTGCACGACTTCTGTACTTGGAACTGTTCTTTTCTAATATTTTATCTACTTTTTGACATTCCTGCGAGGCTATAAAGTTGACAGTGTCATCCATGGGCGTTGGACAACACACTCTACTGCACCTGCGAGAATGCATGGCATTAAAGGTGAGGACGATTTTCCATGTGCTGTTCAGCAATAAACAACACTCCTGATCGCTTATGTGAACACTCTCCATTGTAAGCACCCACTCACGTGCACAGGAAAATCTCCTTGGTTCTGTGTCCACTCATTCTGCAGGTATGCTCAGGTGTGCTCAGGTGTGCTCAGGTATGTTCAGGTGTGCTCAGGTATGCTCAGGTATGTTCAGGTGTGCTTAAGTGTGCTCAGGTGTGTTCAGGTGTGCTCAGGTGTGCTTAAGTGTGCTCAGGTGTGCTCAGCTATGTTCAGGTGTGCTCAGGTATGCTCAGGTGTGCTTAAGTGTGCTCAGGTGTGCTCAGGTATGTTCAGGTGTGCTCATGTACACTCAGGTATGCTCAGGTGTGCTCAGGTACACTCAGGTACGCTCAGGTGTGCTCAGGTGTGCTCAGGTATGTTCAGGTGTGCTCAGGTGTGCTCAAGTACACTCAGGTATGCTCAGGTGTGCTTAGGTGTGCTCAGGTGTGCTCAGGTACACTCGGGTATGCTGAGGTGTGCTGAGGTGTGCTCAGGTACACTCAGGTACACTCAGGTATGCTCAGGTACACTCAAGTGTGCTCAGGTGTGCTCAGGTGCAACAGTGCAGTAGTGAATGACAGCCCAGATCGAAGGGAGTGATATCAGGGCCAATCCCAGGAAAGCAAGAATGCAGGAGGAAATCCGACCAGCATGCTGGAAAATGCTTATAAGTGCTTGAGAGAGAGCCGTTTATAATGACTAATTCACGAAAGTCGGTCTTCCAGATTTTAACACAACACAGATTTCTAATCGGGTGGCGTGAGATGGTGAAAAGTGAAAGAATGGAGCGTCAGGGCGCTGTCGGTGGAGAGGAAATGAGCGCTGTGCCCGTTCTGTACGCACGGGACACGGCTGGGCAGAAACGCCACGTGCCCACCCTCGCCAGGCTGCGCAGACCCTGGGAAAGTGGGGGCACTGACCGGTCTCCGGGCTCCGACTCACTGCACCCACACTGCCATCCTGTCTCCATACTGTGCTGAGGCCACCACGACGTCACCGCCGGGCCAGCTCTGGGACTCCAGGCACAGCCTTCGGGATCCCCTCGAGTCCGTGATTATCTCACAACATACCTTCTCATAAGCCCTGCTGTTCATGCCCCGGGAAGGCACCCGGCTTGGTTACAGGGACCAGGATCTCAGAAAACGGGGATGCCCACCTTTCTTCCCCACTGAGCATTGTGGGTGCTCCGAGCCTCCGTTTTTCCCCGCGTGAAACCAGGTCCACCGAGATGTGCGCCACAGTCCCTTCTGTGCTTTGACAAAGTACACAACGTGAGACCTGTCACCAACGCAAGCTGAACTCTTCCAAAGTCCTCTGAATGTGTGGGAAGTGGTCCACCTAGACTGTCACCGCGTTCTCATGCCCCAAATCACAGAAGAAAGCCACGTGACGCCCCTTACCTGACTGTCTCCCCACGTCAGCCACCTGGGTGTGCTGGACGCCCCGACCCATCTATTCCCCCGGGTCTTGGGCTCCTGGAACCTCCCAGAGGGTCCTCGAATCCCCACGACACATCCACTAAAATGTCAACATCACCTCAGGCGTGTCGCAGCGACTGTGAGACGGCCATTCTGTCCGGAGGGCGGGCACCTCCCCCGTGCCCAGCTCACGGGCAGAAGGAAGGGCTAAAACACACCACGGCACGCAGGTGAGAAGAAGCACCAATCACACACACCCGAGGAGAGACCAGACCGAATGAACAAGGACACCGACTTCAAACACGGAGCGGGACAAGCCGGACCCTGTCGCTCCAGCCTGACTCGCCCGAGAAGCTTCCGAGGGGCAGGGGTTGTGATGGTCAAGAAAAGTCAGCAGAGGGCGAGGGTTCTGTTTGGCGTTTGCGTGGGTGTGGGGTGCTTTGACGTGATGGAGAAGGGCACTGGTCAGCAGGAAATCTGGACAGACACCCTCAGACGACGGAGAACCCCTGGGGGTGCCTGTTCGGGGCGGGGACACTGAGGAGGGGTTCCAGGGACAGTTTAAAGGGAAGCTGTTTTCCTGAGCTGGAAACGGGATGAAGGCATTCATGCCCCGTCCGAGGGGGTCTCACTGCAGGTGGACAGCCCGGCGGAGCTCCTGCCGTTGGCCCACGGACCCTATGACCCGAGCTAAGGTTGCGGGAGACAGTGACTCGGAGACCGGCTGGCGAGGGCTTGGAAAGGCTTGTGTTTTTTTTTTTTTTTTTAAGCTTGTTCTTGGTCTCTCGAATGCATCACATTCAGATTAATCTCTCCCCAATATTCAAGAAAGGAGTGTCGGTACAAGGCCGCAGAAAATGTCACTAAGCTTTGAGGGGTGCGTGCACACAGGCCCGGGTCCGTGTCCTCTGCTTGTCCAACATCCGAAACGCGGACGACCGGGCTCTCCCTTCACGCCCTTGGAGCCCACAGGAAGTTATCCGGCAGGAACAAGCAGCGCCAAGGTGGGGTTCGAGCCCCGCTCAGGGCACGCACAAGAATCCACCGATGAATGCATCAATTAGTGAAATAACAAATCGATGCTCATTTCTCTCTGCACTTCTCCCTTCCCCCTCTCTGTAAAATGTAATAAATAAATCAATGAAAGTAAACACACATCGTCTTCGTCCAGAGGCGCGAGGACGAAAGAGCTCCTTTCGCAGCCCAGCCTGGTCGGTCCCCAGAGGCGGTGACACTCTCCGGGTAAGGACGAGATGACTCACTGGGCACCTATGCCCACTTGGCAGCGCCCGTGAGGAACCAGACGAAGTCACGTCTGCGGCCCGTCCGCCGGCCCGCGCGGGCTCGCTGCCCTGGCTCCCACCCCGGCACCTTGCACAACAGACCGAGCACGTGCCCAGAAGGAGCACAATGGCCCGCGTGTGTGCCAAGGGACAGCGGGTCCTCCCACAAGGTTCCATTGTCCGCTGGGTTTCCACCTCCCGGGGACCTGCACAGGCCTGGGTTTCTGCCCCTGTGTGGTGCCACGCGAGACAGAGCCCGCGTTTCAATCAGCCCAGCAGGGCGAGGGCGAGAGGGTGAGAGGGAGAGAGGGAGAGAGACGGAGGAAGACAAGGAGAAGGAGGAGGAAGAAAAGGAAGAGGGGAAGAAAGAGGAGAAGGAGGAGGCGGAAGGTCGAGTAAATGAGGGAGGAAGAAATGGAGGAAAAAGAGAAACATACGTAGAGAGAGGGGAGGAGGAAGAGAAGGAAGAGGAGAGAGAAAGGAAGGGAAAAGAGACAGAGAGAAAGAAGGGGGAGGGCAGGAGACAGGTAGATAGGCAGACAGACAGACAGATGATAGATAGGTGGATGATCAATGGGCACATGGGTGGGTGGGTGGGTGGGTGGGTGGATGGATGGACAGCCAGATGGTTTTGGAGAGAGAGATGGAGAGGCAGACACAACAGAAGAGGCAGGCTTCTTCCTCCCGTGTCGTCCTTCCCAGATGAGGATTCCGGGGGACCCCTTCCTCACACCCAAGCACGCACAGACCAGAAGCCCACGGAGGGAAGACAGGAGTCGCTTCTCCACTTCTGGGGTGTGTCATTCCGGCCCTGCCTGTTGCTGACTCCTAAGCCATGACCTCATGACCTTGAGCCCACTGCTCCCCGTCCCTCCTTTCCAAATAATTTTTTTGGAGGAGGGAGGGGGACAAGAAAGTAGCTAAACACCCCTTCCCCCGCTGCCCCACAACGCGTGTCCCCCGTCAGGATCATCTTCCTGACAAACAAGGCTTTGGCACAGCGCCTTAGCAACAGTTGCCAAGAAGCCACCGGCTGGCTGCGCCCTCGGCTCTAACCCGGCGCCTGGGCGGCGTGGGGTTCCTCCGACACACTCCCCAGACACCAGCGCGCCTCGCGATCCGCGCGCGCAGGGAACTGGAAACTTTACTTTCCAGCTGCCTCGTTGGGGGTCACGTCGAAAGGTAGACTAGACAAGGAAACACCCGTCTGGGGAGAGCATGCCAAGTTTCGGAAGCACCAGGTGAAAAGCACGCGAGGTTCCAGGGAGGGTCTGATACATCTCCGACGCCCCCACCCATAGCGCCCCTGGACACCTGTCCCCGAGCCGCAGTGAGGTCCAAGTTCCAAGAGGGTGCCTCCTGACACTACACAGAGGGCAGGTTGGCCAAGGGGAGGTCTGCAGGCGCCCTCGGAATCGCCGCCTCTGTCCCTGTGGGTCCCCGCCTGGGAGGGCACCCGGAGTCCCCAATGTGAGGTGACCTCCAGGGACCTTTATGACGTCAGGGGACCCAGACACGGGGTAGTTTAGGGGCGGCAGGTCTAAATAAGGTGTGTTTGGAGGGTTCAGGCCGGGTGCCAGCAGGTGGGGAGGCTCCCGGGGCCCTGGGGGACTCACTCTCACTCTCGGGGCATCGCTGGGACCCAGGGTGCAGGGGCAGCCCCGCGCCCCACGCCGGGAGCCGGAGCAGGCGGAGCCGGGCAAAGCCCTCCCCGGGAGGCGGCCGTGCGCGATGCAACACCGGCCTTTGTCTGACGCCAGCGTCCCTGGCGGCACCGAATGCCCCTGCGGGCCAGGTCCCCACGCCTCGCACTCACCCACGGTGGCCAGCGTGTCGAAGTCCTGCAGGCGGTAGGCAGGTGACTCGGGCGAGGGTGCGTCGGAGTCCGGCAAGTGCGCGGGCGCCCCGTCGGGAGTCTCCCCCAGGCTCTCCGGAGGGTCGGGGTCCGCCGTGGCCGCCTCGGCCAGTTCGGGCGCCTCCATGGGGGCGCCCTCCAGTGCGGGGCGCCGGGCCAGGCCTGCAGGTGAGGGGGACTGGGCTTCCAGGGACGCAGCCTCGGAGGGCGGCGCGGCGGCGGCGGCTGCATCAGCGGCGCCAACCCATGCGCGCCCCCCGCCTCCCGGCCCGCGGCCCGGTGCAGCTGGCGGAGCGGCGGGGACAATGGCGAGGCACGGGGCGGTGTTCAGTGCAGCCGCAGCAGCCGCAGCTGGAGGGAGTAGCCGGAGGCCTCGGGGGGCGGGCACGGCGGGCCCGGCGGCGGAGCGGGTGGAGGCGCAACCCGGGACTGGGGCACGGCCCTGGGCGGCAGGAGCGAGGCGAGGTCCGGGCCGAGCGCGCCCGGCTCCCTGTTCATTCCTCGCGTCCCGAGTCTTCTGCTGCTGGCGAGGAGCTGACTGCGAGATAATGGGGAACCAGGCGGAAGCGGCCGGGGCGGGGCCGCGCGCTCTCCCCGCCCGCCCGACACGGCCTGCCAGGCGGGCGATGTCGCTGTCGCTGCAGCTCCGCCCTCGCGGATTCCCCGCCCAGGAGCCGGGAGGCCGGGCGTGGCGGCTGGTCTGTCCCCACAGGGGTAGGCGGCTTTGGGGAGGTGCCCACCCCCGGGGTGTCCCAAGGTGGCGCCCCTGCCGAGCTCTCCCGGGGGACGCGCGGGCTGGCCACCGAGATCGCTGCTCCCCAGCTCGGAAAGTTGGAGGTGGGACCGGCTGGGGACGCGGAGGGCGTGGCTCAAACTGAAGTAAAGTTAAAACGTGAAACTGAACCAGGAGTTAAAGGCGGCCAGGACGCTTGCTGGGCTGCGCGGTGGCCACCAGGGCCGGCGGCAGTGCCGGGTCCGCTTCCCGGGCTCGCTGTTGGCCTGGAACGCGGCGAGATACAAACCGTGCCCGGCGTGGGGTGCGCGGACCTTCCGGGAGGGACCTGTGTTTGTCAGCTTTCTCTAAATCCATAATTATCCCCCCCGCCCCCCAGAAAAAAAGAACCTTTTAAAAATAATAATGATGATTCTGAGCCCAGACACAAGAGGCGTAACCACCCAATGTGACTTGACACGGGCCACTGCCCTCCACGCACGGGGACAGTTGGCTCAGCCATGTAGGAGCCCAGACGCTTGTGAATTTCAGACATACAATAATATATTTATCTTTTCTCGTGGTGTGTGTCCCAGGCCATGTTTATAGATTTAGTTAGATACGCTACAGAATGACTGGTGCGTACGTGAAACGCTAATGTATCTGGACGTCCTGTGTTTTCAAGCCCCCCTTGCCCGAGAGCTTCGGGTTCAAATACACACCGCGCTTCCCCCGCCTGACAAGGCCTGGACGCTGTGGTCCTAACCAGGCCCCTGGGCTGTCCCACGTGCCGCTCCGTGGAACACATTTGGGGAAGCAAAAGGGCACCCTGCCTGGCACCTTGCTTGCAGGGCGATTGGGCCCTTGGAGGGAGCGTGCTGCCCCTTGGTCCTCGCGTGGGGGTGGGTGCAGTTTCTCGGAGAGGCAAGGCCGCCGCGACTAAGTCAGAACTTCAGAGCGGAAGCCTTGAGACCAGGCCGGGCCTGCAGGGCCACTGCGAGGGGGCGACAGGAAACCAGGAACCCCGTCTCTGGGTGTGGTTTTCTGGGCCTGGCTGCCAGCCTCGCCCCACCCCTCAACGGCACTTTGTGGGTGGCATTTTCCCCGGGGCGGGCGTGACGCCTGCAATCCACTGGCTGGTTTCGAAATCTTGAGCTGGAATGCGAAAAATGCGCGCCAGGAGCCGACTGCCTGTGCCCGGTTAGAACCCGGAGGCGGTCCTGCTGCGCTCCGGCCAAGGAGCCCTGCGCGCCCCGGGGGCTCGGGCGCACCAGGACTGTCCACGCGCAGCCAGTGCGCGTCTCCCCGCGGAGCGCGTGCCCTCTCCATGTGGATTCCTCCTTGGTGGCTGACGGGGGTCGGTGGTCACGGCTGGGGAGTCACAGTGCCTTAAGGACTTGCCTGGCGCTTCCAACTGCACCCAGCCAGAAAATTTCCGAATGATATTCTGGGCTGCGGAGTGGCTTCTTACCCTCCCACTCCCGAGTCTGACCATCTCCTTTGCTCCTCTCCCTGTACAGATCCCGGGCACGTTTGGAAACTCCTGTCTGTTGGAAGCAGCTCTCATCTGCAAAGACTGTAAAAATGCCTCAGCGACCACAGCCATGGGACTTGAAAGACACAAAATTCCGTGTGAGCTAGGCGCCTTAGGGTCTTTCTTGCCTCTGGGGCGAACGGCGTTTATGCGGTGCAGGCCCCGGAGAGACTAAGCGCAATGACCCACGAGCATGAACACCTACCTCGGCCAGCATGAACCCCAAAGGCAACGCATCGTGGTGACGGTGTGGAGGAATTCACGAGGAATAAAAATTATAGTCTTTGAGGGCAGCTGGACACGTCTTTTGAGATATCTTCTATGTGTATATATTTATACAGGGTACCCCCAAAAAATGTATACAGGCTGTCTGTAGAGTCTATTACATTTTGCAAATGAAATGTGCTTTAATAAACCCTGGCTTTATAATTATTCAGAGTTGTGTATGCATTTTTGGGGGGGGGGCACCCTGTACATATTTGTGTGTGTATATATGTATATGTTTGTGTGTATATGTGTACAAATACATGTATATATGTCTGCATATATACGGAGTTAAAATTTTAAAAAAGTGTACAGTTATGTTCAGAGACTTTGTAATTTATATATGATATATATTCTAATTGTTTCTATCACATAATTAGAAGTATAAGGAGTTTTCAGCTGCCTTCATAGACTTTAAAATGTACATATATAAATTTGAAATGTTATTTAACATAAAGTCTATTTTATAATATAGGTTCCATTTTATTGTTTATTCTAACATATTTTATAAAATGTGTGTTAAGCTATCTTCACATATATTACAGTTTATACATAAAATGTTAGATGTTATATATAGTATCATCTAAATGCCCCATAATATAGTCTAACATATTTTATAATATATATTATAATATATTTCACTATATGTTCTAATACATATATTTTTATTGATTTTTTAAATATGTTTTTATTGAGTTTTTAGAGAGACAGGAAGGGAGAGAGAGATAGAAACATCGATGAGAGAGAACATGGATTGGATGCCTCCTGCACGCCCCTTACTGGGGATCGAGCCCACAACCTGGGCCTGTGCCCTGAGGGGGAACTGAACCGGGACCTCTCTGTCCACTGAGACCCACTGGCTGGGCTTGATTTTTTAAATTGATTTTGAGAGAGAGAGAGCAAAAACATAGACGGGCTGCCTCCTGCAGGCCCTGTGGGGAATGGAACTGGACCCCCTTTGGGGCCCACGGAGCCACAGGGCAGGGCTGTAACACATAGATTTTAAAAGAAGTGTTCACTGGCTCCGCAGACTTGAAAATGTGTATATGATAGACCTTGTGTATATTATGTTCTCAATGATCTGTAATATACAGTCTAAAGTATTCTATATATTCTCATGTGTTTAGTTATATTCTGATACCACATATGTGTTTAAAGTGTCCAGGTACCTTCACAGATAAATGTATGTATAAACATATTTATAAACAAAAATAAAACACCCCTGTGTACGTTCTGAGTTAAATAGATCTGCGTAGACTGCCACTCACTGGGGTAAACAGATACTTGGAAATACAGATGGCGTTCTCGTCTGCTTTGGAGGCGATCCCAGGACTGTCCCAGGAGTTGCCGGTGCAGAGGTGTGGAACCCTGATTTCACGAAGGGATGGATTGGACTGCCGGTCAGGACGGCGGGTAGGCAAACGCAGTCTCGCCTCCTCCCACAACCACATCAAAAGTACAACTAAACTACAACACAGCCATCATTCAGAACCACCTGACACCGAGCTGAATGGAAGTCCTGCAGCTATGAGATTAAAGAAGAACCACATGAGACGGGTAGGAGGGGCAGAGGCGGACGGGCTGGTCCCACACCCACGTGTGGCAGATAAAAATCAGGAGGACACTTCAGCTGGGAAGGTCCTCCCTGAGGACTGAGGGGTCCACGTCCCATACCAGGCCTCAGCTCAGGGTTCCAGTGCCAGGAAGAGAATCCCCATCACTTCTGGCTGAAAAACCAGCGGGAACTGAGGCTGAGGGAGGCTGAGGCCTCTGGAGCCCCCGGCAGCTCCTTTTAAAGGGCCCACAGGACTTACCCGGACTCACTCCCTCTGAGGTCCAGCACAGGGGAGGCAGCTTGAGAGGCACCAGAGACATACAGGGAACAACTGAGCTGTTTGGCATCAGGATGAGGGCTGGAGGGGCAGCTTTCTCCTGGACAGACGTGTTGTCAGAGGCCGTTGTTCCTTGGGTGAGCCCTTCCCTGGGCCGGCAGACGCCACCATATCTGGGACTCCAGCAACCTGGCTGACACTGTTTGCCCCGCCCTGGTGATTCCCTGAGGCCCTGCCCCACTCAACTTTCAGGCCCAACCAAGCTGTTTCCAATGGCTTTACCACAGGATTGGCCTGTCTTGGATCCTGCTTCAGAGTTTCCTAAAATCTCTCAAACAAGCAGCATCTGGTCTCAGCAAGCCCCATACCTCTCGTTAAGTGGCCCTAGGCCTGGCACTAGAAGCAGCCAGCCTTGGTTCACAACTTGGCTTTGCCTGGGTACCTCCAAGCCCAGCACAAGAAGCAGCCATCTGCAGATCGCTTTGTAGCTTATGCCTGGTGGCCCTGGGTAGAACACAGGCAGTGGCTGACCTTGCCCCAGAGCCAGCACACCCAGTGGACAGCTTCAGACCACGTCGAAACACCACCACCCAACCACCCCACAAGTGACACACTCAATGAGCAGACTCAGTGGGTACCAGAGCCCTGCTGAAGTAAGTCTTGCTCTGTGTGGTGAGCCCCTGCACAGCTGATCCTCCAAGGGAGTCAGAGGCCTGTGGTCAGTGAGCACAGCCAGTCCTTGCAGCTGATCAGCCCGAGTAAATCCCTCCCATTGACGTGCCAACAGCAATCAAGACTCAGTTACAACAGAAGGGTGTACAGTCCACACTAGGGGTGCACCTCGAGGGCCCAGCTGGGGTGATCAGGGAGACTGTACCACTGGATCCTACAGGACATCTACAACAGTAGGTCACCCTACAAAGCCTAGGAGACATAGCAACTCTACCTAATACATAGAAACAATCACAGGGAAGCAGCCAAAATGAGGAGACAAAGAAACATGTCCCAAATGAAAGGACAGAACAAAACTCCAGGAAAAGAACTAAACAAAATGGAGATAAGCAATCAATCAGATACAGAGTTCAGAAAACAGGTTATAAGATTGCTCAAGGAACTTGGTGAGACAGTCAAGGAACTTAGTGAGACCTTGAAGGAACTTAAGGAGACCTCCAAGGAACTTAGTGAGAACATCAACAACGTCAAAAAGGACCAGTCAGAAATGAAGGAGGCACTAACTGAAATAAAGAACAATTTACAGGGAATCAACAAAAGAGTAGGTAAAGCCAAGAAGCAAACCATCGATTTGGAATATAAGGAAGCAGAGAACACCCAATCAGAACAGCAAAAAGAAAAAAGAATGCAAAAAAATGAGGACAGTGTAAGGAGACTCTGGGACAACTTCAAGCGTGCCAACATTCGCATCTTGGGGGTGCCAGAAGGAGAAGAGAGAGAACAAGAAATCGAAAACCTATTTGAAACAATAATGACAGTAAACTTCCCTAACTTGGTGAAGGAAACAGACATACGAGTCCAGGAAGCACAGAGAGTCCCAAACAAGATGAACCCAAAGAGGCCCACACCAAGACACATCATCATCAAAATGCAAAAGTTCAAAACAAAGAGAGAATCTTAAAAGCAGCAAGAGAAAAGCAGTTAGTAATCTACAAGAGAGTTCTCAAAAGAGTGTCAGCTGATTTCTCAAAAGAAACTTTGCAGGCCAGAAAGGAGTGGCAAGAAATATTCAGAGTGATGAAAAGCAAGAACCTACAACCAAGATTACTCTATCCTGCAAAGCTGTCATTTAGAATCGATGGACATATCAAGAGTGTCCCAGACAAGGAAAAGCTAAAGGAGTTCATCACCACCAAGCCAGTATTACATGAGATGTTGAAGGGTCTTCTTGAAGGAGAAGAAAAACAAAAATATGAACCATAAAATGGCAATGAATACCTATCTATCAGCAACTGAATCTACAAACACAATGAGCAAGCAGAACAGAAACAGACTCCTAGATACAGAGAACTTTTTGCTGGTTGCCAGATGGATGGGGGCTGGGGGGATGGGTGAAAAAGGTGAAGGGATTAAGAAGTACAAATTGTTGGTTAGACTGATGAACCTCAAAGGGAAGAGGGGAGGGAGGGTGGGAAGAGATCAACCAAAGAATTTCTTTGCATATATGCATCACCAATGGACATGACAATAGTGTGGGGAAGGCAGGAGGGGGGCGGGATTGGGGAGGAGGGGGGCAAGGGGGAAAAAAAGGAGGGAACATCTGTAATAGTTTCAACAATAAAGATGAGTTAAAAAAAATAAAAAATAAAATGATAGATTGGAGTCAGGTTATCTCAGGCCTTGCTCGGGAGCCGTGGTCCGGACGCTTATCTGCGTTCCCAGCACAGAAGTGAGAAAACATCGATCCAGGGTTATCAGCCAGCGGATTGTTGTGGTTACTCGTCCACGCTCTTATTTGGACGAGACCAGAAGGGGGATGCTCGGGAGGAGCTGAAGGACGAGAGGCAGGAGAACGGCAGGCCGTGGCCTTGCGGACGGGCGCTTGCTGCCCGAGTCCGGCTGCGAAGATGGTTTATCCCGGCAGCCTCACTCCCACAGCGAGAGGCCGGGTTCTGCCAAAGATGCAACGCGAGAGACAGGACGCCAGGCTTCTGAAAAGGCAGACCTTTCGGGAGCTGAGGACGGGCTTTTCTCAACACAAAGGCAGGGTTTGTAACGTAGTTTGGCACCGGCGGGGAAACTGACCCATGCCTGGTGCCCCTGGTGTCCAGAACTCACACGCCCGACCCAGTGAGGTCATCCACACAGCAGCCTGCCGACCCTTTTTTTTTAAAGCAGCATTTTTTTTTTTTTTTACTTCTGCAAAGTAATTCTTCATGTGTAAAAATGCACGTGTAAAAATAAAACCATGACTTATGAAAGGCAAACATGGACTTTAAAAACATAAACTGTAATAATGACTATATTTCTAGAAAATAATGTATTTATATTTATATATATAATTTATAATATATACAATTTATTATATGTGCTTTATGTGGATGCTATAATTGATATTACATATCATTTATACAGAGATGATCATTTATATGAACTATATAATTTATATTACATATAATTTATAGAAACTATATAACATATTACATATAATTTATATGTAAAATATACCATTTCTATTACATATATTTTACATATAAAATATATCATTTATATTAGATAACTTATGTGTAAAATATATCATTTATGTTATATTACTTACATGTAAAATATATCATTTATATTATGTAACTTAGGAATAATATATACATACACACACACATATATATATATATATATATATATATATATATATTTAATTTTGGAACAAGGAAGGTTTTTCAAGAAACCATAAAGAAAAGGTCTATTTATGCTTATAGTACATAGAGAAAATATACACTTTTTTTTTAATGGAGCCCATATATCCCTGTATATATATACCAACATGTATTAATATATTACAAGACAACACAATGTTACAATATACCACAATGTAGATATATACACATATGTATACCTAGTAGAGAAAGAAATATAAACATTTACATATATACAGCCTGAAATACATATAAACCCACATGAGAACATCATTTCACATACTGATGCTTGTGTTTATATATATATATATATATATATATATATATGTATACATACATATATATATGGATATATATGGATATATGTCCATATGTATGGATATGCACATAGCCATTGGAATTATGCATAATTTAAAAGTACGAAAGCTGATTTAACAGGCCCACATTGAGGTGAAAATCGTCCTTCCACCTCGGTTCTGCAAACACCACGCGAGTCCGCCGCTTCCTTTGCTTTCGGGGTCTCCCGTGGCTCTTTCCCGCCTTGTCTCAGTTTCATCTGGCCGCAGCCCAGAAGCTGGTGGTGTTATTGCTGCTCGGGGGGGGGGGGACTCAGGCCTGCGCCGGGGCTCGGGAAAGGACAGGGGACCCCGAGAGCCTGTGCCAACCCCCTGAGAAAGATGGTCAGCCTCTGGTACCAGGGGGACGCAGAGTAGCCCAGCCGGGAGCCTGGTCCCCCTGCAGTGGGCCCCCGAGACGGCCCCCAGGGCGCTTAGCTGTTGGGGCCCCCAGCACGCTGCACCCCATAAGTAAGAGCATAGGGTTCTGACGTCCTTCACAGACACAGCCTCAGGCTACCTGCCCAGGTACGGCAAGGTGTTTCAGGAAGACACTCCATGGCCGCCGCATTGCAAATTGTGACAGGTGTCCAGCCACAGGACGAACGCCAAGGGCCCCGATGTGGGCATGTGGACAGAGCAGAGGTGAGCAGACCCCTGTGTGTTGGGGCTCAGATACCTGCGGGGGGCAATGGGCAGTCCGCAGGAAGCATCGGCTAGACCCCTGCCCTTTCCCGAGGCCGGCTCAGGCCTGAGGCCCCCCTTCCGAGCGGCAATAACACTGTCACCAGCTTCCGAAGGACTCTAACCCTATGGTTCTCAACCTTCCTAATGCCGCGACTCTTTAATACAGTTATTTTATTACCATAAAATGATTTTCGTTGTTACTTCATAACTGTAATTTTGCTACAGTTATGTCTTAGGCGACCCCTGTGACAGGGTCGTTCGACCCCCAAAGGGGCCGCGACCCACAGGCTGAGCACCACTGGGTTAGAGGATGCCAGCGGCCCGAGGGAGAAGCGGAAACAGCAAAGTTGGAGGACCGGAGCGCGGGAGGGTGTCGCATGGAATAATTACCCACAGTCACTGTGCATACGACAACCCATAAGTATCCATGACTATCTGTACCCTGCAATGTATCTGTGTGTGTGCATTTCTGACTACACAGATATACGTAGCTGTGTGTATATATTAGGTTTCCTAGAGGGGTCAGGATTTGAAGAACAGCTTGAAGGAGGGACGGTGTGAGCTCAGATGTCAGGGAACGGACGCGGAGCCCCTGATGGTGTCTTTTGCTCTCTGCAAGGTTCTCGGAAGGAGCAGCGGAGAACACAGGATGCCAGTTACATGTGAGCTTCCAGTAAACAAGAAATAATTCTTGGAATGAGTTACCTACGTATCTACCCGCTATGGTTTTCCTCTGAAACGAATTCCGTGGAAAGTGAACTGTAATCGAAAAGTGAAAAATAATAGAAGGAAATCATTGCTGGGTGTAAGTAGCCTGCGTTCAATCCCTGGGACGGATTTATGCTAAATGCATAGTTGAATTTGAACGTTAAATAAACAGTCATTCTTAGAAGTGTGTTCCCAGCTCAACCGGGTCCAATTTGAATGTGAGCGTAAGTATGTCCTGTGCAAGCTTTGGGCTGTGCTTATGTTAACCACCGGGTCAGCTTTGGATTTCAGCTAACGACGGATAATGTTTTTACTCCATGAAGGTCCATTCTGTGTTTCGGAGATAGTTACAATAATAAAAAAAAATTATTGCCCTGGCCGGTGTGGCTCAGCGCTTAGAGCGTCGGCCCGCGGACCAGAGAGGCCCAGGTTCGGTTTCCGCTAAGGGCGCGTACCTCGGTTGCAGTTTGTCCCCGGCCCCGGTTGGGGTCGTGTGGGGGGCAGCCAGTCGATGTGTCTCTCTCTCATCCATATTTCTCTCTCTCTCTTCCTCCCTCTCTCCCTCCTGTTCTATGTGAGGATAAAATGTAAAAATGTCCTCAATTGAGGATATAAAAATAAAATGAAAATAATAAAGTAATTGTGTTAGCTGTCAGGATAGTGAAGTCTTGTCTTGAGTGCCAGTCTCGGGACATCTTTTAAGACGTGCTGAGGGTTGTAAAATCAATGAGGGCCTGGCAAGGTGACCGGAGACAACAAATGTCACCCTCTTTGGAGAACGTTCAAAGGTCGTTCATTCCTGGCGGGTCAGGAATGTTTTTTATACGTGGAGATACTATCATTGCTATTCTGCTCGTCAAAGTCAACAGAATATCCCAGGAAAAAAAAAAAAAAAAGTCCAGTATACGTGTGGACACGCACAGTTAGGAATTGTTTGTACAGTTGCTACAATGCAGAATGTGTTTACCATGCCGATCAAGTCCAAAAGGAACACACACAGAAACACACACACCTAGAGACTGCAAATTTCTTCTTTTATTTTTCTTTATCCTCACCCGAGTACATTTTTGCATTTATCTTAAGATACAGGGAAGGAGAGGGGGGGAAGAGAGAGAGAGAAACATCGACATGAGAGAGACACATCGAGTGGCTGCCACCCACATGACCCCAATCAGGGCCGGGGACAAACCGCAACCGAGGTACGTGCCCTTAGCGGGAACCGAACCCGGGTCTCTCTGGACCGCAGGCCGACGCTCTAACTACTGAGCCAAACCGGCCAGGGCGAGACTGCATATTTCTCATTCAATGCAGTTAAACATCTCCCCACGCCAATTTTTGTTTTACAGGCTCTGGGGCACCATTAGACCAACCCATGTGGGCCCGAAAATTATGGGCTGTGAATAACTCATACCTCTAATGACTGTTTATTTACTTTGCAATTTACAAGGACAATTCTCATTGTAAAGTGTCTTGAGAAAGAGAAGGAAAACATCAACCTAAGGAAATGTACTTGACGGGTTTTGAAGAGGGTGCCTGACTCTGCTGCTGGGAATAGATGGAAAAGGGCTGGATTCTTCTGGATTTCAGGCTGGGGCGGGGTTGGGGGACATCAGGGTCCCCCGGGATCCCTCCAGGCATCCAGCTTACGCTTACATACGGGCGGTGTTTGTTCGGCCGAAGCTGACTGATGCGAGGTCCGGTCAGAACGGTAGACATGGAATCTGCCCTCGGAGAGGGAGCTCCCCGGTTTGGGGGAGAAGGTAAGATGCACGAGTAAAGATTTTTGTCTGGACGGCATGCCCAAGAATGCGGCAAAAGATCAAAGCTGTGTCGCCAATGAGGGCAAGCAAAGAACCTCTTAGGATGCATTTGTCATTCAGCCAACTTTTAAAAATTTATAGGTTTGAGAGAGAGAGAGAGAGAAACATCCATCGGCCGCCTCCTGCACGCCCCCCACTGGGGCTGGAGCCCACAACCCAGGCATGTGCCCTGACCGGGAATCGAACTGGGACCTCTCAGTCCAGGGACGATGCTCCATCCACTGAGACACACCAGCTGGGCATCCATCAGCCAATGTTTTTAAGTAGCTTTACCATCAGCGATGAAGGACGTTAGTCCAGTCTTCAAACAACCACCGGGAGTAACCCCCCTTCCAGTGTGTGCACCCTTCCCTCTGCACGATGCCGTTGGACAAGTGCACAGACCTTCCCTGGAAGCCCTCTGCAGATGTGGTACCTTCAGTGATCCGCCCGAGACCCCCTGGACACTGAGCGGGACTCGCATGTTGGAGGCTGTCCGTGTGTATTAAATCGTTTTCTGCTCAGAAGCATACAGGGTAGACTTGAGAGGAACACACAGAGTAGAGACGTCCGCTGAGTTTTGTTTCGTTTTGATTTTGTGGGAAGGTCAGGGGAGGGGTACTTCTCCAGGGCCATTCGGCCGTCAGTATCGGGCATCAGCAGGCCCCCTCGGTCCTGGAAGGCGAACTTAGGACAGTCTTAGGGGGTGTGGATTCGGTCCTGAATGACGACAGACCATCGTGCAAGTGTCCACAAGGTACCCTCAGCCCCCAAATCTATTGCTGCGGACGAGGAGAGAGATGTCCAGGTTCTCGAGGAGGGAACCCCAGCACGAGCTCATGCCTGGACTTGAAATCGAAGATGCAATCGTGATAAAACACTCCCAGGAAGAGAGGGCTCGCCGTGCTATACCTTGAGGATCTCAGAGGCCAGCAACACCATCTACAAAACGGCGTGTTTCCATCATAAACAGCGCCCGTCAGCTCAAAATCAGCGTCGGGCACCGTTGTTTTGGCCTCGTGGTGGACGCCTCCGGAGGGAAGAAACGCAGGCACGTGTGACCGATAAGCGTGAGGGTGAGTGTGCAGAGAGAGGGACCTTCACGGTGGAGGGACGTTTTGTGGCTTGAAGCCTCCGAGGGACACAGAACCGAAACCACGTTTCAGGGATGAATGTAATCACAGAGGCGTAGAGGAAGCTGACTCGGCCTTGTGCCGGCCAGCCGTGGCTGTCCAGGGACGTCTGTGGGCTGCTCCGGGGAGGATGCAGAGTTGAGACGTCCAGGACAGGCACCGAGCCGTTCAAGGGCTGAACGGTTTGGGGGAGGTTGATGTGTGATGAGACCCAGCCTGTCGTGGGGTTAGAAGAGGCATTTTCACGAGCATCGGGGAGACATTTCACCCGGGGGGAGTGGATCTAACGTGTGCGATTTGCAGATGCTACGAACAAACTAAACAGAAAGAGACTCACAGATGCAGAAAACAGACTGGGGGTCACCGGAGAGGAGAGGGCTGGGGGGCTGAGGAAAAGGGGAAGGGATTAATTAGAAGGACAGACAGGCAGTTACAAAATAGTCACAGGATACAAAGTACAGCACAGGGAATAGAGTCAGTAATATGGTCATCACTGTGTGTGGGGCCAGGTGGGTGCGCGGAATATCGGGGGTCACTTTGTAAAGTGTACGATGCCCTAACCACTAACTTGTGCACCTGAAACACACACACAGTAGTATTGAATGGAAACTAATTGAAAAAACGTACCAAAAGAGATGGGTTTTTAAAGACGTGATTAAGGTAAAATGAGGTCACTAGGGTGGCCCTGATCCCGGAGGACTGGGGTCCGCAGAAGAAGAGGAGATGAGGACACAGACTCACACAGAGGGACGCCCACGTGAGGACACGGAGCAGACGGCCGTCCACACGCCCAGGAGAGAGGCCTCCGAGGCACTAGCCGGCCCACAGCTGGGACTCGCACTCCAGCCTCCAGACGGGGAGAAATCAATGTCTGTGGTTGAAGCCGCCCCGTCTGGGTCCTTTGTTATGACAGCCCCTCAGACTCACCAGGTGGGACGGGGTAAGTCCATGTTCAATTCAACGGGAAGGAACTCAACGTTACTTGTTCGTGGAGGCGTGTCAAGATCACACGTGGATTGGAAAACGCCAGCTCCTTTCCAAACACACGCAGTCCCGCTGGCCATCTGGAGGACGCCTTTTCCTCTGGGCAGTGAAGAACAAGATGCACTTTATTTGAGTATTTTTTCTTTATTGATTTTAGAGGGAGAGAGAGAGAGATGGAAACATCGATGAGAGAGAACATCGACTGGCCGCCTCCTGCATGCCCCCCACTGGGGATCGGGCCCACACCCTGGGCATGTGTCCTGACCGGGAATCGAACCGGGACCTCTTGGTGCAGGGTTGACGCTCAGCCACTGAGCCACACCGGCTGGCAAGATGCCCTTTATTTGAAGAAGCCTGACTCTGAAATGCACCCCGGCCGTCGTGACCTGCTAGGGAATCTGGGAAAGCCTCCCTCCGAGGGACCTGTCCTAACATCACCCTCCTGCGATCTCAACGTCACCAACACCAAACCCCGCTCCTCACACTTCCTGCCTCAGGGAGCAGTCAAAGGCGCCTGCGGGTTTTGCTAAATCTCGTTGCATCCACCATGCATGCCTTGAGGTTTAGGGGTGCCGGGGAGCTTTTTGGTTTTTATGCATTAAAATAGAATATCCCACTGTAAAGGACAACACATAGTGTATTGGAAAATGTGTTAGGAGGTTGTGGAGGGGCTGTCTGTGCTGCTTCTCATGCACAATGCATAGGACATTGAGCCACATTGAGCCACGGAGATGGCATTGCGTTGGGTAGAGACAGACACGGTCTGGCGGGCACTCACCTGTCTGCAATGTGCCGGCCCCGGGCTGACCAGGCGGCCCGGGGCAGGTGACCCAGTGAGGCCTCTCAGCACTGCGGTGCTGTGCATTTCAGGGTGGGCTCCCTCCCTGCCGTGGGAATGCAGTGCCACTTGCTGATTGTTGCACGACTCACCTTTAGCCCAGGGATTCTCCACGTCAGCACTGTGAACATAAGAAGCCAGGTGCTTCTTCGCTGCGGGGCGTCTTGGGCACTTTGGGGCATTCAGCAGCGTCCCCGGTCTCCACCCAGCAGATGCTGGGAGCTTGTCCCCAACCGACACCGGCTGTGACAACCTTAATGCCCCCAGACGTTGACGAGGGTCCTGTGGACGTGGAGAGATTGTGCCTGGTTGCGAACCACTGTCCTGGCACCATGTATAATTCATACTCAATATCAGTCATGGACATACTTTATATGG